>SNQJ01S0243682.1:0-13314 GCA_010110895.2 Picea sitchensis
AGCTGGAGTTTTAAATTCATATTGATTTAGGTTTTATATAATAACCAGGTTATTTTTAGCCCCGGTCGATGTAACTGTTAGTGAGTTTAGTTTTGAGTTCAGTGGACGAGGGGTTCTGGTTATGTAATTAACCTGGTTGCACAACTACACTCACGACCGATATGAACAAAAGTGCAGTCCGAGTTCGTGAACCAGCACATTGCATTACTTGCCCCTCTAAACCATAACACTGATATTTACATTTTAATTCAACAGAACGACAGCAGCTGGAGGTGACGCATTCACCGCCGGGGACGAGCTATAATGACAAATCATCAACCACTTACCCACGCAGAAAACCTGACTGAAATTGCCGAAATCAAATTTACAAGCGTGAAGTCTGAAAGGGATTTATGGGTAGTAACTTCGTGAAAGGGGGCGCCCGAACAGCCTAGCGGATCACTGTCGAAGCCCCAAATAATTTCTCCTTGAATTCTATTTTCTAGATTAATTACAGAACGCCTATGAATAAAAATACGAATGCCCTTCAAATACAAACTCAGACAAGTTTCAATCTCCTTTAAAATACCACGTAGACTCAGGAACAATTGAGTGCATTGATCGTGATCACATTACTGAGAGCATACACAGTTTTACTTACAACCAGCAAGAACTACGCACAGATTAAGCTAATATTTTCTGCTCATTACACAAGCAACTCTAAGCTAAGTCATAAATGATACATTGTTTTAATTTCTGGGTAGTAATTTCGTGAAGGGGACGCCCGAACAGCCTAGCGGATCACTGCCGAAGCCCCAAATATTTTCTCCTTGAATTCTATTTTCTAGATTAATTACAGAACGCCTATGAATAAAAATATGAATTCCCTTCAAATACAAACTCACACAAGTTTTAATCTCCTTTAAAATACCACGCAGACTCAGGAACAACTTGGTGCATTGATCGTGATCACATTACTGAGAGCATACACAGTTTTACTTACAACCAAAGAAGAACTACGCTATTTATTGGTTAATAATTTTCTACTCATTACATAAGCAACTCTAAGCTAAGTCATAAATGATACATTGTTTAATCATTCGACAAGATGCGCATCATTCACGGCTTCCAAGGGTTTCCTTTTGTCCACAGCTTCCCGCAATCTCTGTCTAATTTGTCAATTAATAAAGAACCTGCACGGCATTCTCCTTCTGTACCAAACGCTTAGGTACTCTTTTCCCTCTCACTCCTAGCCGCAAAGGGGCTACACACAACCGTAGTATCCTAGCTCTCACCGGCCTGCAATGAAATACCACCACAAAAATGTCAGCTCCCCTAACTCGCAGAAACCGTCTCCGCCTAATCCATCCGCACCTCCTCACCAAAACCCCAAAAGCCAAAGCCCCTTTCTTCTTCTTCCTCCCTTTAACCCCTCAAAACCCCAATTCCCCTTTCACTTAGGTTTCCCAATTCTTTAGGTTTAATTCGTTTTAAATCCAAAAATTGATTTTATGTTTTATTTTTATTTTTATCTTTAAAAAAAAGCACGTACCAATACCTCATATTTTACCCATTTATTTATTTATTTAATTATTTATCCATTCCCCTTTTCATTATTAGATTAATATTTAACTTCCCCTTTTTTTTATTTCCTTTCCCAAGCTTTAACTATGGGTTTAGAGCTGAAAAATAAATATAACCACTATATTTTCATTCCCGTTTTTTTTAATTTCTGCAAATATCACTGAATTGACCATTAATGTGTTTGCATTTTCATGATTCAAGAGCAGAGATTTGCCGAAAGGTAAATGTTTTACAAAATGAGAATGGAGGATTTACTAGGAGGAATGGCGCATGGTACAGTGATCTAGACGAGTCTAAGGGAGATGGACACCGGGAGATCCAGGCGATGGCTTAAAACAAAATAGGGAAGGGTAAGAGTTTTACAAACACGGAAAAATTAAGCAGACTTGGATTAAGGAAGGGAGATGGTCCGAGTTATTTTTTTTTTTTTTTTTTTTTTTTCATTTTTTTAGGCCACACTTAAATTTTCCCCCGGTTTCTAGAAGTTCTTATGCTTAGGGTTTAGATTTTTTGCCAGACAATAATTGGTTAGGGTAATGCTTAAAGTTTTATACGTCTTCGGACTTAGGGTTAGCTAGGTCGACCTATCAACCTCTTTAATCGCGACGCAGCCTCTTCGTGTCGCGACCACGTGGCGCTTGCGGTGCTACTCGCTTTTAGACTTCTATATTAAGCGACGTGCTCAGATGCACCACGTGTTCCAAGGGTGCCACTTCGGCCATCGAATCATTATGGTAGACTATAACTCCTCGGAATAATATCACCTGTGAGTTAGAGACTAAGGGTTTCTAAGGAATAAGGCCCTCGCCTTTTTGCGTCACTTCTCGAATCATCATCGCGAGCTTTATCGGTTGCTAGCTTACCAATTTTTTATCGCGGGTCCTTCCTTTAACTAGGTAATCAAGTAACTCTGGCCGGCTACCATGGAGTAAAGGGTAAGCAAGGGTGGTGGTCACGTCTACACCTCTCCCTCAACCTCTCGCAATTGTGTGTGGCCCCTTTACCTTATATGTGAGTCAAGTCGCATGCTTACCGCCAAATTTCGCATCACCAATAATCATGTCAGAGTATCATCATCAAATCATCACATCGATCAGTCATCCTAAAAATAAATCAACCTAAAATCACACTCCCTGACTCGTACCGAGTCCATGGGTCTACCGATGCCTCTCGATCCTCAAGGTCACAAACCCATTACTCAACTGAATCGAAATAATAGCACCCGTATACAAGAATAGTAACGCATCAATCATCCGTCAATCACATCATAATCGATATATAAGGTCCAATGTGGTCTCGTACTGATTTCTGGCGCAAGGTCCCCAAAGAATAAGTGGTTCAGTTAGTTTCTCAGAGCCGGATGTTACATACACTCTTGCGTAAACTTCATCCCAAGTTTCTCAAAGATAATGAAAATAAAGTACGTAATCATGTAAGTCTATCCCCAACAAAAATGGAAATCACGACGATATCATCATCTCCCAGTCACCGAAGTGTGGACTATAACGTCCCATCGATTCCTGATTCCGATCTGGCACCGCTCCATCGCCATAACCGTCGAACGCTGATGATCTAAAATGCTGACCACAACATGAGCCCTCATCCGACACCGCAAGACCCCACAATCACATGAGTAGGATCACTAATATAATGTTCCAAAATCGTAGATACATGAAAACATCATGCATTAACCAAAGAATCGTAAGAATGACAGCTACTGTGCCCTTTCTCCACACATCCCCGAAGGTCCCACAAACCCAGAGAGAGTCGGTAGTTCCCTTCCTGCAACTAGGATCGAATCCTTTACGGTTAACCCGCTAAGAAGACTCCGGGACACGACCTCGTGAATCCATGGTCGCACTCAAGATCGCGATAACCTTCCTCGGTCACGATCTCATTTTAATCCCTTGCCCATGGACGATCCCACTCTTCCATCCCTGGACCGCTCGGTCCCATCACGCATTACGCTGAAATATGTCTCCAAGGTTTGGTTTGTATCGCCTGGCCCCATCCTCGGTCCGCCTCCCAAAGGACACTCCAGCGATTCAAAGCAATAGTCTCTCAAGGCCTCCTTGGAAGGTCCAAAATCACCGGCCCGAAGAGGACACCAATCCCCGACGATATAATCTTTTTAGGCATGCCATGCAGCCTCACAATCTCACTGGTGAAGACTCTTTATAAGTCAAAAGTTCAAATATTGTGAATAAAGTGAGCACTTCGTGAGTATTCCACTTACCACAAAAATCGAATAAATAAGTGTCTCTTTGCCGTTAGTGGCAATCCAATACTAAAATCACTCGAGATAACTTCACATTTCGATTCTGGAATGGCATATGGTTGAAGTAATCCCGCTGGGAATCTATGTTCAGCCTTTATCTGCTGACACTCGGCATTGATCTAGCTACAAAGTTGACTATGTTAGCCTTCATCCCTTCAAAAGAATAATGGATTGAGGGTTCCACCATCTTCGTGAATCTCCTGAGGGGCTACAACCGCTTTTGTGAGCCTCGCTCACTATCAACATCCTCAACTCGTCACTCGACTGTATGTAAATTTGAATTCTAAACCTCAATAAACCGTTTCTATCGAGTGAATATCCCTCATAACGGGTACCATCATGGTGTTTGTCCGATGAAATCCTTGACTTCTCGCTGGCATCTACCATCGGCCACTGTAGGTGTGAGACCTTCTCACCAGATTTGTCCTAAGAGGTACACATTGAAAATATGCGCAGGGTCTCCTCGGAATTAAAGCATCCCATTTTTCACTTCTGGCTTCACTGCTCCCTTTATGTAATTAATCTCAACGATTCGCTTATAATCTGCACTAACGTACAAGTTGTCGCGTGTTCAGGTCGTTTTGTGTAAAATGTGTTGTAGCCCACAATGATCCGGCTTTAATTCAAATTTTGTCCAATACAGGTGTTCCAAACCTTCAAGGCATAAACGATGGTTAATAACTCCAAATAGTGCGTCACATAGTTCTCCTCAAGCCTTCTCAAATTTAAATGTATCAAGAATCACTGGCCCCACCTTTGCATCAAGATCCCTAATTTTAAACTCCTCTTCCTTGGATGCTGCTGCTGCATACCAAGAAGTCTAATGGCCCATGTCGTGACCTTTAGTATTGATGCAGTTTGTCAGAATTTTATGTTCTAAATGCTTCTCACAGATTTCCGCCCAAACAACAAACTTCTGTTTTTCTTTGTACTCATGTGATCGGATTTGCTATTCAAAACCCCTCACAAACCGGCTTCTATAGTATCCCCGCTAATCCCATAAAACTAGTGACTTTCTGTGATATTTCAGCATGTAGGCTATATAATGGCCTTCAACCTTTGTCGGATTCCACGGGCGCATACTACCTCGCCGAGATGACGCGGTTCTAAGTAGTGAATTATCGATTGATAAAAGAGCATTTGGACAACTTCCCATATAATTTGTGTTCTCGTAGCATTGTAGTACCGTTTGTATCATCATGCTCCCTTCCGGTCGTCCTCGGGAGTAGATCGTAATATCGTTAATGTAATACTTGGACAAACTTGTCCAAGTATTCGCCGAACACCCCACTCATCAAACTCATAAACTTCGGGAGCGCTTTGTCATTCAAACGGGTAAAAACAAGAACTCAGAATAATGTCCAATCTCGCCTAAAGGCGGTCTTAGGGGTGTCATCTTCCTTGATCCGTAATCGGTGATATCCGGATCGCAACGATCTTGAGAATCAGACCGCCCTCTTCATTTGATCAACAGGATCGGCCAATTCCTCGGGTAAGGGATACCGCATTCTTGATCGTCGCTTTGTTTAGTTGACGGTAGTCAATGCAAAAGCCTCCATGATCCGTCCTTATTTCGTATGAATATAACTGTTGCACCCCATGGTGACATAATTGGATGTATAAGTCATAGGTCTAGCAAATCCTTTAGTTTCGTTTTCAACTCTTGTAGCTCAAGCTTTGAAATCCGATAAGGTTTTCTCTCTATTGGTTCAGTTCCAGGCTTCAGGTCTGTTTTAAACTCCAATTCTCTTTTGGGCTGTAAACCTGGTAACTCTTCTAGCAACACATCCGAAAACTCTCGTATTAACAATAGGTTTTCTAGTCCTTCTACCACAACCTTTTCGTTCAGTGCTACGTTTTCATATAGCTTTCATCCTTTGCGCATACTTTTCTGTAACTATAAGGAAGAGAAGAACTTCAGGGATACTCCCTAGTTATGTTCTACTATCACATGTCTCTGTTCTTCATCATCCACCAAGCTCAACCGCTTCGGCTTACAGTTGAGAATCGCCTCTACGGCCTAACCAATCCATACCGACTACAACGCTATAAGACTCTAGGATCGATTCCTAAAGTTGACTCTCAGGATAAACTCTCCTGTGTTAAGGGCGCAGCCCGTGAACCTTCTCCCACCTTCGCTTCGCTCCCGGTTATCTCTACCGGTTAAAAATCGCCCCGGACGGGACCGCTTTACCTTAATCTCTTTTAGCGTCAAAGACCGTAAAATGAAACTCAGTAGCCTGTGGTTCATCGTAACACTCAAAGGTCTACGTACGATAGTACTATTTCGCTCAGCATGCAATGACCGGTGTCACCGGGCGTTATTCATCACGAAGAACTACGGGCCTTTGCCCATATCTCCCATTTCTGTGATGCAAGGTCCGTCATCCCGGACGCTTTGGCCCCTCTCTCCACGTGACAACAAGGCCGTAGGCGCGCGGCTCCCCACACGCCCAAAGACTTCTTCTTCGCCCAAGAGTCCCGGGTACCCGGCGGAAGGACCGCCACCGCTCGAACCGGTCTGCTCAATGCTCTAAATCGGCTGGCTGGCGGGCACAATAATTGGTCTCGAGCAGGTGTCCAATACCGGAGGTGGCGGCTTGCCTGGTGTAGTGAACGGGATCTTCCTCTGAAGCTCTCGATGTCCCGGGTGGTGTGTTCACAGGTTCAAGTCAGCGGCCCTCATGAACTCGCCTCTGCGGTCTGGCCGAGTCCTCGTCTCACTTCTGCCGATAAGCTCCTTCATGAGGGCCTTTTGGATGGTGCCGTGCAAGGTTTGAGGCATCGCGATCCTAACCTTGGTATCAGATCGGCTGGTAAGGCCAAACACAAACCGCGACTTTGAGCTTTTCTCAGCAGGTGCGGAGTATACCGGGAGGGCTTCCATGAAACGCGTTCGTATTTCTGCACCGACGGTTCTCCCCTCGTCAGAGCGATTGAACTTGAGCTCGACGCCAATGAATTCGGCTGGTAATTTCTAACTGCTCTCGGTCAGCCTCTAAGACACATCTTCACGCCTATGTTCAGCTATATGCGTGAGCTGCCTTTCCACCATAGAAGAGCGCCCTTCGGGCTTGAAAGTTAGACCGCCATGCGACCTTCTGTTGAGGGGTGGGCCATATTATCCAACCATGCCTCGGCTGTTGCACTATCCGGGGCACCAAAGAAATCCTGGAAATTTTACTTTCTCGAAGCTCACTTAATGTTACCGTGACGGGCTTGGTATGCCATGCAAAACTCGCCAGGGTGCTACTATGTTCTCGGCTCTCATCTCGGCCTTTAAGCTTACTTATCAAAGCTCTATATGCGCCGAAGGATCTCATCATCCAACAATACTAACCGGATATATATGTTCCTCGCCTAAGAACTCGGCCACTTCAAGTTAATCTGGATACCGTGGAGCTTCCTCCCTAACACTGGCTGTCAGCTCCGCATGGGGTCTCCTTTATCAACCAATGGTTACCCCGCATGCATGATCAACTTCAATCACAATATATATAAATAAAACTCCATTTAAATCTCAACTTAAGTCAGAATAACCCAAGTCGGGTTTAACCTTGCTCCGATACCATATGTAACGCCCTCCGCAATACGCATTTTATCCAACTCTAGATCCGGGGCTAATTTTTTTTTTTGTGAGAGTTGAAAGGTGCTTGTGAAGGAAACAAACATGCAAATGAATTTCACGCTGCCTCCCATGCTGCACTAAGCACCCTTGGTGAGGTTTCATCAACCGAAAGTACACCACATTAATTTTAAGGAACGACGTCCTCCCTTACTAGCTCAGACTAAGTGTAAGGAGCTTAATTCAAGAACATTCAACATATGGGTTCATCATTAACGATAACCGTTCAATTTAGTATCATGAACTAGTAATACGCATTACGTTTATATCACATTCGCCTTCCGAAAGGACATGCGCCTTCCTTAATAGGTGATATCCATATAAGTACAACTATGATATCTTCCCACAATGACAACACCATGGAACACATTAATCAACAACCTTGCAAGTTATCCGCCACCTTAAGACTGCCATATCCTAATCTCAAATGACGACATAATTATCATATGTAATTTTAATTGGCATCGCCTCAACCTATCAGATTTCCTTGTCTTATCCTGTACTACAATTTACCTAACCTTAATTACTATATTTCTATATTCCATTCCTTAATCATTAGTACATGAATAATAATAATATCAACCTTCTACTCTAATGATAATTTTAGCCTCCTGTAACTATATATATATTAATGTTCTAAACCAATAATTACAAGAACCTAAAACATTTACCATAAAACCAACATCATTAATATTAACCTTACTCTAAACCAAGGGTAACATCACTAAACAGTTACCACAAAACCAATATCATTAGGATCAACTTTACTCTAGACCAAAGGTAACATCAACCTTATACATTTACCATAAAACACATATCATTAATATTATCTTGACTCTAACCAATAGTAACCTTAACCTTAAACATTTGTCATAAGACAACATCATTAATCTTAACTCTACTCTAACCAATAGTATCATTACATTAAACCAATACATTTAATACCTTCACATTGTTTTCCATAGCTCACTCTACATTGTCATGTCACCGTTCATGATAATCAACCTTGCTATGAATAGCAACTTCCTCTATAACATTATATCATTTCATTACTTATGTTGCAACACATTAACATTCCAATTATATTATATTACACCCTATTACTTTTAACGATACATATGAGGGTCAAGATTCTAAGAAAGGAATAACTTATCTAATCCATCTTAATATTATAAAACGAGACCGAGTTATTCTCTAGCATCAATTAAGAACTCCAACACAACTAGTTTCAGGATATTAAATGTGGTAATGGAAGGTTAAATAAAACAGTAGTTAGATTCACTTTTTTCATTTTAAAACCGCAAAAAGTCACTATACATGCTACCCTCGTATTGACATTGCCAGCATGCAGTTAAATTGAATAAAAAGGCAGTTAAACCATATCACAGTTATATTAATAATTAATTTAAAAGGGCATCTAAGGAATAGTCAACAACCAAATCAATATACAATTTAATCACTTAAATAAAATAGGGTTTCAACCATTTAACTAAATTCTAAAAATTGTTGTAGAAACAAAATACAACCGTAAAACTCCATCACTTAAAAATCTCATTCCACTATACCGAGTTTTAATTTCCGTGGTTATATGTTTTTCCTTTTTAAATCTGCTATTCCGGTGCAATGCAAAAGTAAGAATTTAAGGAAAGGCGTTTAATCGGTATAGATTGGGAATTCACGATAAGTTCTCCTTTAATAAGGGTTCAAATGCACTACGCCAGATCAGGTAATAAGAATAGAATCGTGATATTTTGTTCGTGAGCATGATAAGGATTCACGGATCAAGATTGACCAATACAAGGTTTTGATAAAGGGCCGCATCTGTTTTATTTTTAAGATGGGATGGAGAGGACATTTAAAAATTTAGGCAACAGCTTTATACTTAACTCGAAGTGGAATAATATATACCTATTATTCATGATAATGTCGTTGGTTTTTGGGTGTATTGTATAATATTAATAATTTAATATCCGTTTATATCAAGTAAAAGATTTATGAAGGAAATCACGCCCGAGTTGGTTTTTGGGCGCTATTACTTACTGGCAATTTAGGTTAAAAGGTTATTGTCTTCGGGATTCGCTTGCCAGCATTTAACCGTCGGGCTATGCCACCAGATCGTAAGAGTGAGTCACAGCTGCGTGATTAGTTTTCTGGAAGGTGGCACAGCCGAGGTCTGCCCATGTCACCCACGCGTCCTAAAAGCAACCATGTTGACAGCTAAATCTGAATGTCCAAAGATCGGGCCCTCACATTAACGACTGGTCCGTGACCGATGGATTCACGCTGGTCACCGAAGCTGATTAATAAGCGGGCCGCCTCCCTATGAAAATTTTATTGTAACTACTCGCCAATTATATTTGGGTGTGGGGCTTCTTTTGACGGCTCAAGTCAAAATAATAGTAACGTAAGGTGTGTTTGACTTTGAAGCATCACGCATTGGGCCACCGCTATATTTACTCGAAAGGACCTCTTGTCCAGGTAGGGTGGGTAAAGTCGAATTCTACCCAGGTCGGCACATCAGTTCCATATCGATATCGAGACCCTATAGTTGGAGACCGAGTTGGACCCATTGAAGCATCTCCCGATCGAGAGCCATGATGTCTTTGAAATCGTTGTATTAACCTGAGGGTAGTTTTAGGTAAGGGTTCAACAATTATGTTAACTAATGGTTCTCAGATTTTGAAAAATCCATAAAGACCTTACAAGTACATGGAGATTCGATATTAATGATCCATCTAAAAATCTCTGGGGGAGCAGAAAAAGGCTTCAGTCCATGAAGACAATGATTGTTGACGTTATACGGGCCAGTAGACCCACCAAGTCGGGTTTTAAATTATTTTGATTTAGTTTTATATACAACTGTGCTATTTTTTAGCCCACAATGTAACTGTTAGTGAGTTTAATGTTGAGTTCAGTGGACGAGGGGTTCTGGTTATGAAATTAACCTGGTTGCACAACTACACTCACGACCGATATGAACAAAAGTGCAGTCCAAGTTCGTGAACCAGCACATTGCATTACTTGCCCCTCTAAACCATAACACTGATATTTAAATTTTAATTCAACAGAACGACAACAGCTGGAGGCGAGGCATTCACCACCGGGGACGAGCTACAATGACAAATCATCAACCACTTACCCACGCAGAAAACCTGAACTGAAATTGCCAAATTCAAAATTACAAGCGTGAAGTCTGAAACGGATTTCTGGGTAGTAATTTCGTGAAGGGGACGCCCGAACAGACTAGCAGATCACTGCCGAAGCCCCAAATAATTTCTCCTTGAATTCTATTTTCTAGATTAATTACAGAACGCCTATGAATAAAAATATGAATTCCCTTCAAATACAAACTCACACAAGCGACTTTAAAATACTACTCTGCACTCAGAACAACAACCGAAAGTATCGACCGCGGATCACATTATCGGGAGAGCATACACAAATTTTAATACTTTATGCACCAAGAACTACTACGTATTTGTTAATATTTTTCTACTTCATTACATTAAGTAACTCTAAGCTGGCCATAAATGATACCTTGTTTTGATTATCGTATTGGCATGCGACTGCTGGTTCGCTTGGCCTATGGGTTTGTCCACAGCCCCGGTAATCCCGCCTCCAATTTTGCCGACCACAAGAACCCACCTAAGATTCTCCTCCTGGAAGCCAAACGCTAGTACTTTCTTTTCCCTCAAAATTTCTCGAGCCGCTAGGCATACATACACAACTGTAGTGGGCCCTAGTTCTACCACCAAAGGTCGAGCTACCACTCTACAAAATGTTGAGGGTTTCCCAACTCACTAAGAGTCCGGCCACCGTCATTTTAACCATCCAATCACCAAAACCCTAAAAGCCAAAAGTCTCTTTCTTTTCTCCTCTCCCTTGAACCCTCAAAACTCCTAATCTTTTCAATTTAGGTTTCCCAATTCTTAGTTTAATCTGCTTTAAAATCCAAAATTGATTTCTTTTATGTTTTATTTTATTTTTATTCTTTTAAAAACAAAGCATGTATTTCATTACCACATTTACCCATTTATTTAATTATTTATCCATTCCCCTTTTCATTTTATTAGATTAATATTTAACTTCCCTTTTTTTTATTTCCCTTTCCCAAAGTTTAACTTATGGGTTTAGAGTTGTAAAAAATAAATATACCCAATTATATTTTCATCCCCCTCTGCTTTTTTATAATTATACTCGAATAAGTCAAGTAATTGACTATTAATGTTTGTGTTTTCGTGATCAAGGAGAGATTTAAGCCAGCAATGTTTTACAAAAAGGAGAATGGAGGATTTACTAAGAGGAATGGCGATGTGGTACAGTGACCTAGCCGAGTCTAAGGGAGATGGACACCGGGAGATCCCCGGGCTGAGAAACAATTGCATTAGAAGGGTAAGAGCTTTTACAAACACTCCAGTACCAAGCGACACGGATTAAGGAAGGGAGATGGTCTCGATTTAGGTTTTCCCCTTTTTTAAGTTCAATAAGCTAAGGCTACACGAAGATCTCCTGATTCTAGTAGGCTTAGGGTTTAGATTTCGGCTAGACAACAATTCTCTGTTGGGGTACGCTTAAAGTTTTATGCTACCAAGACTTAGGGCTAGCTAGGCTGACCCATCAACCCCCTTAATCGCGAAGTTCTTTCAGGGTTTTACCCACGCGGCTCTTGGAGGGTGCCACCTCTTTAGAATTGCCCTCTGGGCGACGCGCCTCCCCGTGATGCACCACGGCTCCGCATGGTGCCACCGAATCGAACCGGACAGGTAGACCTTCATAACTTCGAGTCAATAAATATCACTCCGCCAGTGAGCTAGTAGGAGACCAATGTATGAGTTGAATAGGGAGCATCTGTGCTCTATGAATAAGGCCCTCGTCTCCTATCAAGTACTCTTTAGAATCATCGCGAGCATCGCTTGGGCCGGGCTCACTAAGATCAGGTCCCTCTCTCAATCCAGGGTAATCATCATTAACTCCATACTGAGCTACTCATGGAGTGCTAGCAGCGTGTATGTGGCTGCCAAGCCGCCCACCCGTCTCCCTCAACCTCTCCGCAATTGTGTGTGTGGCCCCTTTACCCATATGTGAGTCAAGTAAGCTTCCACAAGCCATCGGGCCACCACCAATAATCATGTCATAATATCATCATCAAATCATCACATCAACCGGGTCCTAAAACAAATCAACCCAAAAGCACACCTCAACCGTGAGTCCAAGGGGGTCTACCGATGCCCCGCATCCTCAAGGTCAAAACCCGCACACTCAATAATCAGGCCAAGGCACCCGTGAGTACATGAATAGTAACGATCAATCATCCGGCCAATCACATCATAATCGTATATATAAGGTCCAACATCAAAAAGGGTCCAGATCACTTGCGAGCAAGTGTCCTGAAAGAATAAGTGGTCTCAGTGCGCCAGAGCGGGATGTTACAAAGTTGTACATACGGAAAGTTAATTCAATTTCTTACGTTTCATCTTCTTACACCATATTCAAAGTCATTGTAAAAATACCTTTAATAATCCCTCCAAGTTAACATATTATTTTTTTCCCAGGTTTTCATTGACACTAATGCGTCATGAGAGACCATCATTAGCTTGCACTCACCCTACTATAGATATGACAAGAAAAAATCATGTTACAAGAACTCCTTATCGACATCCAAAACATAAAATCATATATCTTAACCAGTGAGAGTATCAATATCACTCAGGATGGAAACAACTAACTTATCTTTCGAAAAATATTGATACTAGCACAATTAAATCTCGTGATAAAAATTCATTATGGAAGTGCAATGTTATGCAAAAGATTGAATTAGGATGGTCAGATCCTTTTACTATTCAAAATT
>SNQJ01S0243683.1:0-13314 GCA_010110895.2 Picea sitchensis
GACTATCTAGACAAGTTTGTCATAGTCTTCCTGGATGAAATTTTGGTGTATTCCAAGTCAGAGGAAGAGCATGAACAAAACCTGAGGATGGTGCTGCAAGTGTTGAGAGAACACCAGCTGTATGCCAAGTTGAACAAATGCTTGTTTTATCAAAGGCAAATCCATTACTTGGGGCACATTATTTTAGAAGAAGGGATCGTCGTGGATCTTGAGAAGATTGAGGCCATTATAGAATGGTCAACACCAAGGAATGTGGTGGAAGTTAGATACTTTATGGGTCTAGCGGGTTATTATAGAAGTTTTATCGTAGGGTTCTCAAAGATATCTCACCCTATCGCTTCCTTGCAAAGGAAGGAGAAAAAATTTCAGTGGACTAAAGAGTGTGAGAAAAGTTTGCAGCGATTGAAGCAACTGTTAACCAATGCTCCAATATTTAGGATTGCAGATCCAAATGTGGATTTTTTGGTGTGCACAGATGCATCTAAAGAAGGGTTGGGACAAGTTCTCAGTCAGAATGGATTTGTAATCTATTATGAGTCCCAGAAGCTGAAAGAGCATGAAATGAATTATTCCACTCAAGATTTGGAGTTGGCAACAATCGTTCACACTCTAAGAAAATGGAGACATTACCTCATGGGAAGGAGGTTTGATCAGACGCAGGACGATAATCTCTACTAAAGTTCAGATTTGTTATGAATCCTTTGAACAATCCTTTTCACAAATTTGAGGTGAATTTCGGGTCTCTGTCGGACACAATCGTTTTAGGAATTTTGTGCAATCGTGCCACTTCCTTTAAGAAAATATCAGCAACATCTATTGCCTTGTGAGTATTTTTTAGTGGAATAAAATGGGCAGCATTTGTAAGATTTTCCACCACCACCATGATCAAATCATGCAGCTTGGCTGTTCTGGGCAATCTCGTAATAAAATCCATCGTTACTACTTCCCACTTCCACTCCATACATCTGGCTATGTATTCAACGATCTCTCTCTTCATACCCAGCCAAAAGTAATGGCTCTTGACCACTGCTACTATTTTATGATCTCTAGGGTGCCCTGCATAAGGCACATTATCAATCTCCTGCAAAATCATCTGTTTAAAGCACTAGACATTGGGTACAAAAATTCTTTTCTTATACAACATTATTCCATTTGTTTCCAATTTATAATATTCCATCTTCTGTGGCATTTTACCCTGTTGTAGCTTGGCTACCAATTCTTTGTACTGCAGATCCACATTTGTAGCCTCCAGAATTCTTCTTTTAATATCAGTCTGATACATGCTAATACTTGTAGCATGTAATTCATGCACCCTCTTGAACCTAGGGGCTTAAGTCCTTGGGAATAATATTTTAATATTATTCCAAAAGCTATGTTAAATGTGATGTTTTTATCCTAAGTTCTTTGGAAGGACGAGTGACTTCCAAATGGGAAGGAACGAGCTTCATGGGTGACAAGTGTCAACCCAAGTGCATGCAGTTAAAAATTTTGAGTTGAGTCGTGATGGGGGTTCCTCCTCCATTCGGTCTTCGGTTGTCTAAAATTGTGAATCCTGTTTGACCTCTACAAGCATACCCTCCCGCAACTCTAAAACCTGAAAAGGCCTGTGCTAATTTCTGGAGGAGTCAGTACACCCTCTGTCTGAACCTTCAATTATGTATTCAAATTCTGCATGGATTTCTTGTCACGCATCCCTAAAACCAGAGCCGTGAGTATATCCTGTATGGTTGGTTGAGAGAACCAAAGTGTTCACAATTGCTGGGCCTTGTTATGCTGTTGTGCCTATCTATCGTCATCCTTGGGTGTTTGTGTCTATGTTCCAGTGGATTTTGGTGGTTGTGTAGTGCTTGACCGTGTGTGGGTTGTTGGCCAACATATACAATACTCTCTCCAGGTGAGAGAGGTGGTTGAGGTTGAAGGGACAGGTTGCCTGGCCTATGAGTGACTCTCTCTAGGTGAGAGAGTGCACGGATGAAGGAGAGAGCTCTTGGAAGGAACCCTATAGATGCCACAGAGCTGGGAGATTTCTGGTACAGTTTTTTGCTAAAGCCTAAGGCAAGGGAGGTTAGCATCCGAAGGACTGTCTAGGTGACAGAGAAGGTGTATGCTCCTGTGGTGGGACAAGCATGTGGGGAAGGAGAGTCTATGAGCAGTGGGCATAAGTGGTTCGTGGGAGAGAATCCTTCTTTTCTGACTGTGTGGCTTCCTGTAAACCTTACCTAGCCTAGGATTCCTTACCCAATGGAGCTTAGTCCTAGCTCAGGGTGACCTACTACTGAGAGTGATGAGAAGCAAAGTCTAAGGCTGGGAGGTTCGTGGAAGGTCTACACGCAGTTGGTGGTGTGTAACAGTTTCAAAGATAAGTATCAACTTATGATTAATATTATGTTTTGCATGCCTGTGATGCTTATATGTATCATGTATTCTGTTGTGCATATGGATTATTGTTAATGATAGGGATTATTTATGTTAGCAGTAATATTGTGCTTACTCTGAGTTAAATGTGTTTAATTTGATTTAAATGCATGCTATTAATTAAGTATTAGAAAGAAGTGTTGTTCCATGAAGTAATGTTGGCTCAACCATGGGGTTGATGGTTGGGGACATTACAGTTCCCATACTTGCTGAGTCATGCTATGCCTTAGCGCTGATTGTTTTCATTTTCAGTGTCCATACCCGTTTTCCCAATTGACTGTTGTGGCCACACAGTGCTGGACTACATGTGACTTGCTAGCCAGTGTAAGTTCGTTTTGAGCCTCGTGGTTGCCCGACTGTGTTGGGAACTGAGATTAAGGAAACAGGTTGTATGACTTGTGTGTAACCTCTCTCCGGGTGAGGGAGGTGATTGTTGTTTAAGAGGCAGGTTTTACCAAGCCTGTGAGCAACTCTCTCTAGGTGAGAGAGTGCGCGAAGGAAGGAGAGAGCTCCTGGAAGGAACCCTACAGCTGCCACAGAGATCGAAGATTTTTGGTCTGGCCTGTTGTTGAAGCCCAAGGCAAGGGAGGTTAGTAGCCGAAGGACTATCTAGGTGACAGAGAAGGTGTATGCTCCAGGGGTGGGACAAGCATGTGGGGAAGGAGAGTCTGTGGGAAGTGGGCATAAGTGGTTCGACCCTTAGTTGAAGAGGCAGTCTGTCAGACCTGTGAGAAGCTATTTCCAGGTGAAGGAGTCTTCTAGGAAGTGGCATTCTTCCAGAGAGAGTCCAACACCAACTATGGATCTCTAAGACTTCTTGATCTGACCTATTTCCAAGACCCAGAGAGGGAGGTGTAGCACCAATGGATTGTTCTTGTGAAGGTGTATACTCCTGGGCAGAACATGCATGTGGGGAATGAGAGTCTGTGAGAAGTGGGCATAAGAAGGCATCTTGGAAAGAATCCTTCTGGTTATTCTATGTAGTTTTCCCCTGTAAGCTCAGCCTAGCCTAGGATTCCTTACCCGGTGGAGCTTAGTCCCATATCGGGGGTGATTTACTGCTGAGAGTGATGAGCAATGTGGTCTAAGGCTGGGAGGTTTGTGGAAGGTCTGCACGTGGTTGGTGGAATTACCATGGTTTTCAAAGATAAGAATCAGCTTATGCTTAATATTATGTTTTGCATGCCTGTGATGCTTATATGTATCATGTATTCTGATGTGCATATGAATTACTGTTAATGCTAGAAATTATTTATGTTAGAAGTAATATTGTGCTTACTCTGAGTTAAATGTGTTTAATTTGATTTAAATTCATGTTATTAATTAAGTATGAGAAATAATTTTTTTTTCCGGACAGTATCGTTTGCCCAGCCAGTGGGATGACGGCTGGGGGTGTTACAGTTTGGTATCAGAGCTTAGTTTCAACGCTGAGCCTAGATGGGTCGGATAAGTGGTCTTTGGACCGAGGTTTTGAGAATAAATTGTGTTGGGAGGGCCAATTTAAAACCTTAGAATGTTTCTGAGTGACAACGGCCTACATGACCATGTTACAAAGATTAGGAGGTGTAGTGGTATTATAAAGCTACAATCGGTGTGGTATATGGCCATAGAGAGAGAGAACTCCACACCAGAAGTGTTGGATCCATAGGATCTATTTGAGAGGAAAGGAGAACCCTCATGACCGTCAAATCTGGAGAACATGCACAAGGTTTAAAACCCTTTGGAGTTACATATGAGAGTGGAAATCGCGGTACACGAAATCCCGTATTTGTCAGTGTTATCAACAATTCTTGTAAAGGGGGTGTTTCCCTAAGAGATAGGCCCCTTTGGGTGGAAAAATTAAAAGGAGTGGGGTAAGAACCCACTTACCCTAATTTGGGTCACAAAATGCATGTTTCGTTAAGTGGTGAGAAAATCTTGGCGGCCAGAATCTACGCGCCCAGATCTACGTCCAGGGTTCCATTCCATACCCCCTTCGTCATTCTACCTTTAACAAGGGAGGGGTTAAAAATTTAGCGCAAAGGTTTAGACGACTTATATTGGGGTGCTTGGATATATGGACACTATTGGATTTCAGATCCCCTTTTCCTTTCTACCTTTAATAAAGGGGGGAGGGGTCCGGAATGGGCGAATTTGTGTGGGTCCCCCTATCATCTCCTCACAATTGCCTCCACCTTTCACCTTCTACCATCTGTCTTCCACTCTATATCTCACCTCCACTCAGTGCCATCCTGGCCCACCTTATTCCCATTTCAATCTCTTCGTCAGGACCATCCATTGTAGGACACGTGGTTGTCGGTCGACGCTTCGGCACCCGGGAAACCAAAGGGCAAGACCCCTTGTTTTTTCAAGTCGTGAAATACCAGTATACGAAACCTCAAAACACCTAAAGGATCTGTGCCATAGATCTGAGAGATTTCTAACCATTGGATTTCACTTGGAATGGATGTGGACACATTGGTGTGTACCACATGCCAGAGGGTCGAAAAGAAAAGTGAGCATGGTGGGACTTGATGATGTCATTGAAGGTGATGTGGACCCTCCTGAACGTACCACGTGCCACCATGGTTGTGGGTGAAAATTGTGCTCTATGGGCCTGGAGCGTAAGAAAATTGAATTTTCAGAAATCGGGGGTTGGAGAGCGAAGTGATTATGAGACACTCAAGGACGGAAACCTTGAAACCTGAAGTCCCAAAATTTATAGAGCTAAGCAAAGATCAAAAAATTCATGGAATCGAAACGTTTTCTTATTAGTGTTGGTTTATGAATGTTGTAGTTTTTTTTAAGGGTTTAAATCCTGGCAAACTTTTGTTGACTGCACTTTGTGTGTGTAGAGTACAATGAGTGTTAGGACAGATGCGAATCGACGCCAAGTATAGAAATGGAAGAGGTGCGTATTGCCTCCAATTCAGAGAACGAAAGAGAAGGAAGGGATGTCAACTTGGGAGTCGAAGGATCAAACTCTAATGGGCATGGAAAAGAGATGAATAAGGAAGGAAATATGATGAAAATCATTGAAAGATTGCAGAAAGAGGCCTAGGCTCATCGAGCTAATAGCCAAAAGCTCATGAGGGTCATGGATTAGCGGGGTGAATTCAACTTAAAGATGTTGAAGAGCCTGGAAAGAATAGAAATGAAATTGGAAAAGGAGAGTGACTCAAGCAAGACAGATAGTCACAAGACCCCTGAGAGGAAAAGAAGATCAAGGAGTGTCAGGACCCCTGAGAGGAAAAGAATATCAAGGAGTGTCAACAGACATCATCGTCACTCCCCAAAGAATTCCAGTAGGGAAGAAAACAGTAGTTCAAGCCCATCTCCTACCAGAAATCACAAGAGATCTGGGATGGATGAATTGAAAGGAGAAATTAACAATATCAAGCCTCCAACGTTTGATGGAGAACATAAGAAGGAGGAAGATGTCGAAACATGGTTGCTTGGCATATGGAAATATTTCCAACTGCAGAATTATTCCTCTCATGCAGAAGGAAGAATTGTGATGTATCAACTAAAAGGAAAAGCATCCAAGTGGTGGGATCAGCTTGTGCAATTGCAACACATTAGAGAGAAAGATATCACTTGGAAGGAATTCAAGAAGTATTTCGAGAGGAAATAACTGACTAAAAGATACTATGAAAGAAAAGATAAATCGAGAGCCATCCACAATGTTCAGCAAGCTGAAATAGTGGAGGATATGGGTAGTAGAATGCCAAGGATATATGCTTCTCTGGACAACAATCAAGATGAAGTTCAGTCACACATGATTGAAGTGGAAGGTATGATTAACAACCAACAATTTATTATTTTAATTGATTCAGGGGCTAGCCATAGTTATGTAGATCCTAGGGTGGTGGAAAGGTTGCATTTATTAATAAGAAAACATGAAAAGTCTTGGTTAGTGTAGTTGGCTACAGGAACCAAGAGGAAAGTCATTGAGTTGGTTAAGTCCTGTCCTATGGACATGAAGCGATTGAGCATGAAGGCTGAATTGAATATTCTGCCTTTAGGCTCTTATGATTGTTTAATTGGGATGGACTGGTTGGAACAACACCATGCCCTCCTAGGCTGTCGTAACAATGAATTTACATGCCTGGATGAGGAGGGGAATCGGAAAACAGTCCAAGGAATTCCTAGAGTTGTGGTTGTTAGATAAATATCAACAATGCAGTTGAAAAAGTGCTACATGAAAGGCTGTCAATTATTTGCAGCCTGTGTGGAGGAAGCATCCAGAGATGAAGTCTCAAAGATTGTAGACCATGTGGTACTAACAGAGTTTGAAGACGTATTTCAGGAGGTATCCAGACTACCTCCGAAGAGAATCGATTTCTCTATAAATGTGATGACTGGAGCAACTCCAATGTTGAAAGCTCCTTATAGAATGAGTATGTCAGAGATGAAAGAGTTGCAAGTGCAGCTTGAAGAGATTCTAAAGTAGGGTTACATTCTCCCAAGCGTGTCACCTTGGGGTTCCTCGGTCCTGTTCATGAAGAAAAAAAGATGGGATGTTGAGGCTATGCATTGATTTCAGACAGTTGAACAAAGTAATTGTCAAGAACAAGTATCCTCTGCCGAGGATCGACGATCTTTTCAATCAGTTGAAAGGTGCAAAAATATTTTCGAAGATAGATCTCAGATTGAGATATCACCAGGTAAGAATAAAGGATGATGACATCAACAAGACCACCTTTAGAACAAGGTATGGTCATTATGAGTTCACAGTGGTACCATTTGGGCTATCGAACGCACCTGTTGTTTTTATGTGCTTGATGAATGGTGTATTCAGAGACTATCTAGACAAGTTTTTCATAGTCTTCCTGGATGACATTTTGGTGTATTCCAAGTCAGAGGAAGGGCATGAACAACACTTGAGGATAGTGTTGCAAGTGTTGAGAGAAGACCAGTTGTATGCCAAGTTGAGAAAATGCTCATTTTATCAAAGGCATATCCATTACTTGGGGCACATTATTTCAGAAGAAGGGATCTCTGTGGATCCTGAGAAGGTTGAGGCCATCAGAGAATGGTTAGCACCAAGGAATGTGGTGGAAGTTAGATCATTTATGGGTCTAGCGGGATATTACAGAAGCTTTATCGTAGGGTTCTCAAAGATATCTCACCCTATCACTTCCTTGCAAAGGAAGGAGAAAACATTTCAGTGGACTGAAGAGTGTGAGAAACGTTTCCAACGATTGAAGCAGCTGTTAACCAATGCTCCAATCTTGAGGATTGTAGATCCAAATGTGGATTTTGTGGTGTGCAAAGATGTGTGTAAATAAGGGTTGGGAGGAGTTCTTAGTCAGAATGGATTTGTAATCTATTATGAGTCCAGGAAGCTGAAAGAGCACAAAAATAATTATGCCACTCACGATTTGGAGTTGGCAGCAATCATTCATGCTCTGAGGAAATGGAGACATTACCTCATGGGAAGGAGGTTTGAACTTAGAACATACCATATCAGTCTGAAATATTTATTTGATCAGCCAACCTTAAATGCTAGACAAAGTAGGTGGCTGGAATTTCTGTGTGAGTATGACTTTGAGATAAAGCATATCAAAGGAAAGGAGAATAAAGTGACTGATGCACTTAGCAGGAGGGTGCATGAATTACATGCTACAACCATTCGCATGTACCAGACTGATATTAAAAGAAGAATTCTGGAGGTTGCAAATGTAGATTTGCGGTACAAAGAATTGGTAGCCAAGATACAACAGGGTAAAATGCCATAGAAGATGGAATATTATAAATTGGAAACAGATGGAATACTGTTGTACAAGAACAAAATTTTTGTACCCAATGTCCAGTGCTTGAAACAAATGATTTTGTAGGAGATGCATAATGTGCCTTATGCAGGGCACCCTGGCTATCAGAAAATAGTAGCAGTGGTCAAGAGCCATTACTTTTGGCCGGGTATGAAGAGAGAGACTGTTGAATACATCGCTAGATGTATGGAGTGCCAGAAAGTTAATGTTGAGCATAGGCACCCAACAGGGTTGCTTCAATCTTTACCCATTCCTGAGTGGAAGTGGGAAGTAGTAACGATGGATTTTATTATGAGCCTCCCCAGAACAGCCAAGCTGCATGATTTGATCATGGTGGTGGTGGAAAAACTTACAAAAGATTCCCATTTTATTCCACTGAAAACTACTCATAAGGCAACAAGTGTTGCTGATATTTTCTTAAAGGAAGTGGCACGATTGCACGAAATTCCTAAAACAATTATGTTCGACAGAGACCCAAAATTCACCTCGAAATTCTGGAAAGGATTGTTCAAAGGATTCAGACCGAATCTGAACTTAGTACAACTTATCATCCTAAGTTTGATGGGAATATAGAGAGGGTGAATAGAGTAATAGAAGATGATGCAGGAGCATCGCCCATGACAAGCGAGCCAGCATGGAAGACAATGAACAGCTGGACAAGTCCAGTCGAAACTTTTTGAATTTTCACCCAAGATGATGTGCCAATGTATAAATGATGCATTTATGAAAAGCGCCTTTTGTATATTGTATTGGACTTTGAGCGATACGCTCTCATCCTTAGTAGATAGGAGGCATTTAATCTAGTTAATGCTGGAAGATAGGATTTTAAGTCTAGATTTGATAGTTTAGAGTCTGAGAGGGAAAACGGATATCGACACCCTCATTGTACCATTGTAAGATAGTAGTGAAGAATAGAGGAAGCATTCCGGAGAAGAGAAGAGAAAACAGAGAATATTGTATGAAGAACACCCATGTACAAACATTTGAATTAATAGAAGGAAGCTTTGATTCAAGCTCATGGTTTGTGTTGTTTTCTCTGTGTATTGATGTTATGCTCATGAATGTTTGCTTTCTTGTTATGCATTTTCTTTGTATATGTTGTGCATGTGATTTCATGCTTCAACTGAAGTCTGAAAGGGGGAGATAGTGAGGTTCAATTGTTTCTCTATCTAAGCTAGGAGATTCCTGCAAGGTGTGCAGTTGAAAACATCCGCAAAGAGTGCGTTGATGAAGGCTCAGGTAGTCTAACTCTTGTTCTCATTCACCTAGAAGTGGATTTGGGTTGTTGAAGCCGTGCAAGAAGTGCACAGGCTGAAGAGGAAACCTCAGTCCTGAGTCTGAGAAGGAAGCTTTGGAGGACTACTGCTACAGGCGTGCGCAGAGTCGAAGAAGTTCGAACACTTAAAGTGTTTGCAGGGTTGCCGCAAGGAGTGCGCACAAAGAGATCTCTTTTCTAAGAGATTGAGAAGCTAGAAGAAGCTCAGGAGAGGCAAAGATTTCAAATCCATTGAAGGATCACATCGAAGGGTTTTTGTTAGGAAATCCTCAAGAAGGGTGAAGTGACGGTCGAGATCTTGTGGAGAAGCTCGGGGAAATCCCTTCAGCCGTTAGATCACGGGAAAGTTGCACAGGGTTTAAGCCTAGTGTGAAGAGGAGGAGTCCCGGGAGGAGTCATTGGGATATTATAGTCATCGGGGTTTCGTTAAGTCAGATAATCGAGACCTTGTGGTTCTCAAAATCCCAAGAAAGGATCCTAGCCGTTGATCTCGGCAGGACACGCATCAATATTCTGAGGAGTCATCGAGATATTGGAGGCATCGGGATTTTACAGGTCGAGAGAACTGAGACCTTTTGAGTCTCGAAACTCCGATGGAGAATCCCAGCCATTGGTCTCAACAAGACATGCATCAGACATCAGGAGAAGAGTCGGGGTTTAGGTCATTGGAGAATCAGAGTTTTCAAAGACATAGAACTCTCGCATGTTGGGATCGCGATCCGCGATATCCCGACGAGCACTCAGAACCATCCATCAACGGGGACACGTGGCAGGAGACCCGAGGGAGTCGGGGTTCGGCATTTCGGGATTTCCAAAGGCAAATAAATTGTTACATTAGAAATCGCGATTTCGCAATACCCTATAGGGCGACGAGGAAACGGTGACGTGGAGGAGTAAGCTCTCACATGCATCAGGGATCGACATATCGGGATTCTCGATGATGAGAAAATCACAGCAGGAGAAGTCGTGAAACTCTAAAATGCGATGGTCCCACAGTCATAGCATTTCAGTGGAGGACAGGTGTCACCTCATATCAGGGATTGGGACTTGGAAGGGTCCGTGGACTAATGCTACGGGAATCGCGATATCCCAATATGCGATTTCCCGATCACCACAGGAGTGTGGGCCATAGACGCCAGAGCCAAGGATAGGTGGCGTCGGGGATTTGTGAGCCTTGAAATTCTTGGTATCTGGATTCGTGAACTCGTGAACTCCGATACACACGAGGGAGGATAGGTGTCAAAGGGTCAACCCTCGCAGGAGCCAATGCCAAGTGGCATCGGGACTCGGAGAATCGAAGATCCCGAGCACGCAAGTTCTATACACTCCAATTCCATGATTTTTGAAACTCCGACAGGGGAAAGCGCGTGGTCTCATGGACTAGCAGGTTGCATGAGAACGAAGTTAGCTGGAGGGAGCTAAGGAGTGGAGAAAAGTACCATCGGGGATTGGGAGTCGGGGATCCGTGAAGTAAGTGATTCACGACAGCGCAAGTGTCGATTTCCCGACGGGGAAATTCCCGATAAGTGCAAGGAGACTATGGGTGGATATTCATCGA
Source organism: Picea sitchensis (assembly GCA_010110895.2). Lineage (NCBI taxonomy): Eukaryota > Viridiplantae > Streptophyta > Pinopsida > Pinales > Pinaceae > Picea > Picea sitchensis. Next base: position 11,003 of record SNQJ01S0243683.1, read on the forward strand.
GGGTTCAAGGATTTGTAAGTACCGATCCCGTGAGTTCAAGACTCACGATCACGCGAGGTCCGATTTCCTGATTTGGAGTAGGGAGATCATAAAATGCATTCTGTGGGTATTGAGAACTTCCGATAAGGGAGTTGAAGAGCAATTTATCTCTTCGGGCGAAGGAAGAGAAGGTGTTGAGGGAGCAGACGTGCCCTGGGTGGCACGTTTGTGTCAGAGTGGTATCAGAGAGAGAAAACGTTCTTTACTTTCTGTATCAGAGAAGAAGAGAAAATTTCACCATGCCGCCGAGGAGAGAAAGACAATCACCTGATCCAGAGGATAGGGGGAACCAGAGAGGAAGAGGGAGACAAGCACATAATCCAGAAATGGAAAGACGGATACATGATCTTCAAGCGAGACTAGAAGATATGGAAGCAACGCAGAGACGCACAGCCAATGCTGGAGATCTGAGTGACTCCGAAGGTAAAGTTGAAGCCGAAAAACAAGAAGAAGTTGCAGCCGAAGATGCAGCCAATGAGCAATTAATTAAAGCTATCACCAGGATGAGTTCAAAAGAAAAGATGGACATTCCAACTTATGAAGGGAGTCTGGATGCAGAAGAGCTTCTAGATTGGATTAGAGCTCTTGACACCTACTTCGATTATGAGGATATCGAGGAGGATAAGAAGGTCAGGCATGCTGTCACACGATTGAAGGGACACGTAGCATTATGGTGGGACGAGCTTCAAGCAGATAGACGTTCCAAAGGAAAGAAAAAGATTAAAAGTTGGGATCGAATGATTGTGAAGATGAAGGCAAAGTTCATCCCAAGGGATTATCAAATCACACTGTTCAGGAGAATGCAGAACCTGAGACAGAAGTTGATGACAGTAAAGGTGTATACCGAGGAATTCTACAAGCTAAATATCAGATCAGGTCATCGGGAGAGCGATGATGAAAAAGTTGCCAGGTATATGAATGGCTTGAGGTACGATATCCAAGACGATATGAGTATGACGACCATCAGAACGGTGGAGGATGTGTATCAGATGGTGTTGAAAGCTGAAGAGAAGTTGAGCCGTAAGCCAGGACAGCGAGGCCGAGGTAGGAGCCAGCCAAAAGGTAAGTCAGTTGCCTAAGATAGGCTCCAGAAATCCAAGGATGACTGGAAGAAGCCTCATACTAAAATAGAAAGAGGTGGAAGTTCACAGCGAGGCCAACATGCTGAACAACGAAGGCAGCATACAGAATAGGGCGGAGTATATGCTGACGCAAACACATTTCCTCGTACCAGAGGTAGAGGAAGAGGCAGAGGTGGAGTCATCACATGCTTCACGTGTGGAAAGAATGGACACAAGGCAGTTAACTGTCCAGATAGGAAGAAGGATGGAGGAGAATCTCACATCACCGAGGCACAGAGGCGGGATGCTGAAGCAGAAGACGCAGAAGGTGGAAGGTCATTGATGATGCGTAAGGTTCTTTTAACACTCGAGAAGGAGGTGCAGGACACCTCTCAAAGAAACAAACTTTTCATAACCACATGCAAGACCAAAGACAGGAAATGCAAGGTCATCGTGGATAGCGGTAGAACAGATAATCTCGTTTCAACCAATATGGTGGAGAAATTAGAACTGAAGACAACTGATCACCCGAGTCCATACAAAATTTCATGGCTACAGAAGGGGCATCAGGTAAATGTCACTAAACAGTGCTTAGTTGACATCAAGATAGGAGGATATAATGATAGGATTTTATGTGATGTTATTCCTATGGATGTATGTCATTTATTGCTAGGCAGACCATGGCAATATGATAGGAACGTAATTCATGCTGGGAAGATGAATACGTATACTTTGGAGAAGAAGTGAAGAACACATATGTTATTTTCGATAAAAGATAAAGAAGTAAAACTAGAACCGAGAAATACAGTACTTCTCATGAGTGGGAAGGAACTTATGGCGGAAGTAAAGAAGAAAGAATATCCACAATTCTTTGTGGTCAGGAAACCAAAAATCGTTCTGACCAGCACAAGAGTGGATGATTTGCCGGAAGAAATTCAGGAACTGCTGGAAGATTTCGCTGACATTGTGGTAGATGAATTACCTCATTCGTTTCCGCCGATGAGGAGTGTGAGTCACCATATAGACCTCATACCAAGAGCTAGTTTTCTGAATAAGGCCACGTACAGGTTGACGCCACAGGAAAATGAAGAAGTCAAAAGGTAGGTACAGGAACTGTTGGATAAAGGACTGATCAGGGAAAGTTTAAGTCCGTGTGCCATTCCAATGGTACTAAGTCCAAAGAAAGATGGAGGTTGGAGAATGTGCACTGAT
>SNQJ01S0243687.1:0-13314 GCA_010110895.2 Picea sitchensis
CAGATTTTACTTGCTTTTAGTTATTTAGTTTAGAGATTTTGGGATTATTCCCAGGTTTTGTAAAACTGTTTACTATTTCTCACAAGGAGGTTTTACCTTGTGAAGACTTATTTAAACTCATGATTTTGTAATCATAAGACAATTCTCAGTTGGGGAGAACAAGGATATAGAGTTCTAACTCAAGAAGGAGCAGAATTGGTGTCTTGTTGTAGCTTTCCGCTTTTCAATATATCAACACTCTGTTCTATGTTTTGTATATCAACTTGTTTATGGTTTGGTATTGCGTTAGCTATCTGAATCACATGCAAATGATATAATCTTATTTCTTTATCTATATCTTGTTTCTTCCTAAATCATAAAGAACATAACAATTCTCAATTCATTTTAGTGAATGATAGCGTTGTCTTCTTCGTAATTTGAATTGTCATATATAAGCTTGCTGTATAATAGGTTTTCCCTTTTGCAGAAGTTTATAATCAGAAAATTGTTATGATAATCTTTTATGTCTTGTTTGTTCTGTAATAATACTTCAAGAAGCATTATAGCTGATCGTTTCCGAGCAGCTTAAGGGCCTAACTGGTGTGATTTTCCCTCCTCCAATCAACTTAGAAGTCATTTTGCGCAGGGCAAACTTGGAGCGTTTCCAGGTTAATTAGTTAGGTGTTTATAGCTTTAATTAATTAGCAGTTTAGTTAGATTAGATTATTTAATTGCAAGTAGTTTCCTTTCTATTTTATAAAATACAAAAAGACAAAAATAGGTTCTTGGCTGTCTTTGGGCAGCAAACACATGAGTTTTACAGGTTTTTATCAAATCTGCGATTTGTCTATAATGTATATTTGTGAATAGAGAGTGATTATAACAGGTAATTAAGTAGTTGATTTGAGTTATTATGATCATAGTTAGTATTTTGTAGATATAGAATAGTTGGTAGTTAGTAGTTAGATTAGTATAGTTAGTTTTAGTTTAATTTCTTTTATTTAATTAGTTAGTTAGTTTTAGTTAGTTTTTATTAGTTTCTAGTTTCCTTAGTTTAGATCATTTAACTTAGATCAACTTTCTCTTCAGTTTCCTTACGAGACCTTAGAGAGGCCAACGGAGCCGTTAAACTCGTCAGGGTGGTCCATACCAAACGGCTTGGGTTATTTAGACAACCCCGGACCGGTTCCACTCTTCCAGTTGACGGACGGTCATTTTCGCCCATCAACAACCTCCTTTGTCCATTTAAAAGACGTGTGCCTCTTTCTCACTATATCCATCATTGGTGCACAAATTCCACTAAAATCTCTAATGAAATTCCTATAGAAACTCGTTAATCCATGGAATCTTCTTACCTCAAACATGCTCCTTGGTGATGGCCATTCTTTGATTGCTTTCACCTTCTCCAGATCCATCTTCATTTCATTTGAAGAGATCACAAAACCCAAGTAAATGAGTTATGTCTTCATAAAAGAGGACTTCTTTAGATTTATGAATAACTTCTCCCGCTATAGTATCCTCATCACTAGTGTCAGGTTCCTCAAATTCTCCTCCTTAGTCTTGCTAAATATCAATATATCATCTATATACAAAACCATGAATTTGCCAATGAAATGTTGTTAGGTTATTTAGACACTTAGGATTTAGTTAAGATCTACTTGGTCTAATATGTCGAGGACGGTTTACTCTCGGTTAATGAATGGTCAATTTAAGCCGAATCAACAAGCTTCACAAGCTCAATGATATTATCAAACACCCTATCGGTGGCACACACGGAGAATCGACCCAAACACTTGTATGGTGCTTGTCAAAGAGTTGCGCGATCTGCAGTTGTGTAATGCCTTTCCTTCTCATCCGGAGTGTAGGATCTTACGTTATATGCAATTTCTTCCATACGAGATGGCTTCCATCCTCTTGGCCGTGACCACTTTCTGGCGAGAGTTACTTTGTCATGCCTCTGAGCACAACCTTTAAGTCCTCCTTCCCCGACAAAGGACATTTCCACGGTCTTGTAATTTGTGGTGATGGGTCTAAAGTGTTGAGCCACTTGCCTCCTAAGGATGATGTTGGTATCGGGAAGATCCATCACATACACATCACCAGACAACTCATGCCTTCCCAAGGTGAGTTTCATACTTGGTATGTATCTGTTACAAGGCATTGTACTATCACCTGCTACCTCCACTTTGAATCCTTCAAACTCTTGTGGAGTATGTGCCTCCTCTTCGGTAATCTTTGCATCAATGAAATTGTGGAAGCTCCTCCATCAATGAGCCGACACTCTGTCCTTGTAAGACCCTCTCATTCTGAAGGTGTTGAAATTGGGTACCACGCTGATAGATGCTTCAAGTGACCTTCTCTCCGGTGCACATTCTGGTTAGACCTCCTCTTCTCTTTTGTCTCTAATGTTTTATTGCCTCCATGTTTTGTATCGATATACTCATCCTCTTCTTCATCATCTGAAATGACCTCAATGTAATGTACATCCTCGTCCCATGCACTTGTGAGGGATTCCATAGCTCCTTGCATGTGAGGCAGAGTTGCTTCCTTCTGAGTTACCTCTTGGTGTTGTCATCTATTACCTTGCGGCCCTTGTCATAACCCTTAGGGTCCCGTCCTCCCTATTTTATTGGAGGCATTTGATCTCTTACACCAATGTTAAGAGGTGATGCGGGTATAAATTTTGGTTTTAGCGGTGGAGCCATGGAATCCCTCGTCTTCCAAATGGCTTCCTGTAGGCTGGTAGGCTTGAAGGTATAGCAACCCTTCGGGTTCCATCAATCCTTCTGTCAAGAGAGAATCATGAGCTGGTTGGGGACATATCTTGCACCATCAACGCCAATCGGAACTCATCAATGCTTCTCAGCAGGTACCCTATTTGCTTGGTTGGGTGAAGAGCTCCGAAAATGTAGCTTCCGGGATCTCCTAGATCAAATCTATTAATGAGCCTCTAGGAGGTGAATTCTATATAGGATACAATGCGGTTGTGGCAGTGTGAAAGGTGAGTCCATGGTACCACCAATCGTGGGCCTTACCATCCAAAAGTACATAGTGGCAAAACGATGGCCTCCATCTCTCTCATGGGAGGTAAAAGGCTGCGGGTAAGTATCCCGATACACCCATGCTTGTGTTTTCATCTTGGTCGTACCATCAAAAGTATGGAATCTCTATCTTCCCTACCCCTTGCTCAAACTCAAAGGCGCCCCTGTGGTTTATCCTAGGTTGATTTATGAACCTAAGTTGGAAATATTGGTCTAGGGACATCTATCTTTGAACTTTCATATCAAAGCCGTAGTATTCCTTGGTACTCACGGCTAATTGTGCCACAAAATCTTCAACTTGTTCATCCTTCTCTTGCTGTCTGTAAATGTGGGCATGTATGGTTTGGGGTTAGCTCTGCTACACGAGTGTTGGCCTAGCTGTTCACAGATGAACAGCGCGTCTGACTATGATTGGTCCTGCTACTGATCTTCCCATGGAATGTGCCACCTCAAAGACTTCATGGGATCCCAGTGCTTTCTCTGGGTTATATCTATCTTCCTCATGGGGTCCACCAGACCCTCCAACCTCCCTTTTCCCATGCATTATGGGGATCTTTCTCGATGGGTTACTTGCATCAGAAGTTTAGTTATCCTTGTTTGGTTCTCATTCTAAATGTCTTACTGTAGATTCTCATCAACTTTCTTCAAGGTTTGAGAGATTTCAGCCTGTCCTCTGGCGGTTTCATGATTCTCATCAACTTTCGGACCAATGTGCTTTTTGTGGGGTTCATGTTTTGTTGGAAATTATCAAAGTTAGTTACTAAGAGAGCCAAGCCGAGGCTCATGGTCATCTCACGACCCTTCTATTTCTCCCTCTGTTTCATTGTTGTTTTTCTTCCTCAGACCCATGGCAATTCCACATTACTTACGCATGCCGCAGATCTCTCCACCGAGGTTGGAGGATGAGGCTCGACCTGTATTAATGATACCAAACCAAATTCTTCCTTGGAATCACTAAATACTACTAATTTATTGAGTTTCTAAGTGCATACAAGATTCATCAACACTTGGAGATCACAATATATTCAAAATGTGAAACACAAGCAAAGATCGACCTTTTATTATGAGCAATGTAAGATCAATACAATAGATGTAATCTGGTATAAACCTCGAGGATGGCTCCAATAGCTAATAGATATGAGCTACTACAAATGCTCCGACAATACAAAATAAGCCCAGACTCGATACCGTGAAAGGCTAGTCAGGTCCTTGCGTCCACGATAGAATCTTGACACGAATAATTCTGCCCTGCTACCAAAAGTGTCCAATCATCCCAAGAAAGATGCCAATTGATAGATCGAGGGCAGCGCAAAGGAAAACACAGAATGTCCAAATTCCCAAATCCACTCTCAAACTCCGTGTAGTCTGAATTCTCCTTTGAATGGTGTGCCCAACTGGATGATTGAAACCCTAGTTGGTTTGACCACGATGAAGGAGATCACCAAATGATCTGAAACTCTCCTAAGAATATAGATGGGTGATGGTGAGAATAACCCAGGTGCTTGAATCTCCAGATCCCTCTCAATCGTTGTAGATCCTGAAATCTCAACTGAATGGTGCACCCTCTTTGGATGGTAACCCTACTTGAGGTTCAGCCACGATGAAGGGAGGCCTCAATTGCTATGAAAATCTCCAATAATATAGATGGGGCTATGAGAATCCCGGTGGGAGAAGTTTCGGGCTCAGAACTCAAGCAGATCTCCCTAGATCACTGAGTTTCTTGAATCGCCCAAGGATGTCCCCTATGGCTCCCGGACATCCCAATCTCTTGAACAAATGTAGAATGATGATAACCCTCAGAAAATCCCTCAAATTGATGGTCCTGCCCATGCAAACAAAACCCAAGCGGCCGGAATGGCCCTAGGCCCTCAAGATAAACTGGATCGAACCTCCCTCGATAAACTGGCTCTAATACTAGAATGGTATGGAGGAGTCTTTCATCCTAGAGACCAAGATGCGGAACAAGGTGAGTGTATATTTCTACTGAGTTGCTCCCAGAAGAGAGAGAGAAGAGAGAAGGGTTTGAAAAGAGCCAAACTGGCCCAGATGCTCAAGAGCAATGGCAAATGCTAATCCAAAACCGAGGAATGCATAATAGGTGCACCTAGCCTCTTACTTATACTTTTCATTCTAATTCTGTTGGAGTTAGGTTAACTTCGAGGGTTAATCTTCTATTCTTACTGTTGAGTTATCTTTTACTCTTTCCTTTTCCTTTCTTAAGTCAACTTAAAAATATAACTTTTAACTTCTTGACTTTTTCCCCCCTTCGGTGTGAGACTATGACCTAGTGGGGTGCCAGTCCTTAGTCTCCTCATTACCTCTCTAAGAGGTGGGGACATTACATAGAGGTAAATACCTCCAGCGGCCTACCATAATATTAGCGTCCTCTCCTAGCTAGAGAGGTATTCTGGTGTGGACTTGAGCACAAAACATACCATTTGCCAGGTAGCATCAATATAGTCATATAGAGTATTCCTTGACTAGATCTTGAGCATGTATACTTCACCGGCTACATCATCTCTAGAAACCATAATCCATCTGAGTAATATGATGCTTTGGATAAGTCCTCTCACCATGGAGTGATACAAGAGGAGTAAAAAGCTTTGAACTGTTTTCCGATGCGGAAAATCTACGTTCATCATTCATCTGAATGATCATCTCCAATAATCTCGGTAGTCTTCAGGCAATTAGAACAAGGATAGAACACACTGTGTCTATTCAAGGTAGTACACAAATACAATCCGGTGGGACATGCAAAGTAACACCTGGTGGACGTAAGCATATAGTTGCGAACAGTGAAATGCATTCACCATAGTAGTCCTCATCTCTTGTCATATAGTATTCATAACAAACATCTGCATAGAAACAATGTTTTGCATAGAAACAATGTTATGAGTAGCGTATCATCCGGGCCAATGTTTCACTCACATCTGTGAGATGCGAAGAATATCTGCCACCACGGTAGTCTTCATCGCATAGAAACAATGTTATCATAAAAATGAATCAACTAGGCCAATATTTCACTCCCGCGTCGTGAGATCTGAAAGAGTGTCTGGCCGCAGTATAGAATATCAACAATGATCATCACGGGCCAGTCTTTCACTCATGTTTGTGAGATCTGAAGAATGTCTACCCTCAATATACGCTAACACATCAATAATAACCATGGGCCGTCTTTCACTCACATCGTGAGGACGAAAAGATATACGCCCCTCAACATAGAATATCAATAATGATCTGAACCATCAACCAAGGGTTGGGACGGTTTCGTGGACGTTTTACCCTAGGCCATTCTTCCGACATTAAACAAAGTGCAACACGGAAGATAATGAGTCCGCCCTCGAGAAATGTATGGACCATTCCTTACCTGGGCCATTCCTCCAACACTAAACAGGGTATAAACCTGAGATGAGTCTTCCCTAAGGAATGAATGTCCTTGATTTTTGAGCCTGGACTATTTCTCACCTTGGGCCATTCTTCCGACACCAAACAAGCTGTAGCCTAGAGAATAGATGCGGCTTCGGTGTTAATCCCTAATATTGGCTCATTACCCATTAATTGGAATATTAGATTAGTAATGATATTTATTTGTAATGGAAACCTAGGCCATTAGTTTTCCAATTTAGATTAGTAATGTTATTTTAATTATGGCCGACTTTAGGCCATTATTTATCGATACCTCCTAATTATCCCTATATATACCAAAGGAAATTTTCATTTTGAATCATCTTAGACTTGAACATTTAAATTAGGTAAAAAGGAGGTTGCCCCCTCGAAGAGCTTATTATCTGAAATTATATCTTTTTCAGGTGTTGAGTACTTACTTTTTAGGTTTTTATATGCTATATTGATGTTTGGTTCTTAACATATGGTATTAGAGCTCAAGGTCCTTTATCGAGACAGTGTAATTTAGCTATAACTTTTTTTCTAGCGTTTCAAAAGAAAGGAACGGCTTGGAGGGTATTTAGAAGAAAGATCAAGGTACGTTGGATTCAAATTTAAGCTCGATACCTTATACTTTTTGGAGATATAGCTGGTACAAGATAGGTTCTGGAATCATCTGAAATGAGTCATTTTCGCGAAATTTTCGATATAAAAAATTTCTGTAGCGTTTCAAACCCTAAACTCGAGGGAAAGTTCTGAAATTATTTTTTATACATTGGTAAAAGAAGTTAAAACCCAAGGTCATCTTAAATTTGTAGATACACAGTATGTAAGATAGAATTATCGACTGGTCTATTGGCTAGTCTCAAGAGAAGGTGTTCAATTAAAATAATCATAACTTCTTCCTAGAGTATATGAAAGTGGGTGGGAATTTGGTTGCGATGGATTAATGGGGTGATCTGTGAAATATTTTGAATGTGAGTTTCAGATTCCACATATCAATTATTTTAATGCGGGGCACACTATACAAGTGTGAGATCTCATGGAAAGGCCAAATATCAACAATTTGTGGGGAGGGTTCTTAGGTAAAGGATCCACTTGGCATCCAATTTGATCAGACCTATGGCATTGAAGGAAAATATCCTTAGAAATACATGAAAAATTTTCATGCAAGAGAAGGTCAAAAATTGGGAGGAATTTACAACGAAGAAATATTGTCTAATGAACCACCTCAAAATCAAGGTTCAAAGTGATGCCAGCCAACATGCCACCCAACAGAATTTCTACACCAAATAAACCTCGAGGAAAATCCTACTTGGACTCTTGATGAAGGTGAAGAAATGCGTAGGGACATAAAATGAACTACAAAGGCAGATGGATTCAATGGAAGCTAAGATGGATTCAATGGAAACTAGATGGATTCAATGGAAACTAAGATGAATTCAATGGAAACTAAGATGGATTCAAGGAAGCTAAGTTGGATACTAATATGGATTCAATGGACACTAAGATAGATGGGTTAAAAGGGGAGATCATGGAAGTATTGAAAAATTTCATATGAAGACACACGAGAAAGTGAAAATGCATCCCATGAAATTCATGATGTGGACTCAAGAAGGTGAATCCAAAGAATGGAGAAACTCCAACTTTGGTTTTGAGAAGACCAACCATGTTCCTAAAGATTGACATGAGGAAGTTTGATGGCAAGGACCCAATCACATGGATACTTCATATGGAGCAATTCTTTGATCTCCATGTGTGCCACATACACAAAAGTCACAATTAGCTAGCACATATTGAGAACTTCAATCAATTTGTTTGGTATCGTTGGCTTTGTTCTCGCCAAATCACTGATCACTTGGACAATTTTTACAGCGGAAGAAATGATATCACACTAGCGGGATACAAGGAGCAATACCTTCTTTTAGCCAATTGATAAATCTAAGCAAAAGGGTTTAGGATTACCGAGCACGGTAGGAACTTCCAAAAGATTGAATATAAAGGTAACTGATATTCCAGATAGACACTTGATTGATGTATTCATAGGAACACAAGGATAACATTCAACATGAGGTTCACCTTTGGGAACCCAAATCATTAGAATGCATTTAAGGTGGCAAGAAATGTTGAAAGTAAAAATATGGCTATATGGCTACTAGAAGGAACTATTCTAACATCTATAAGAACAATGCTCCTTCTTCTAAAACACCTCAACCTACAAGGTTGACACCTCAACAATTGGAGGAAAGAAAGCAAAAGGTTTATGCTTTAATTGTGGCCGACGAAATGCAATTAAGGGACATAAGTGTGGTGAGAGAAATTATTCTACGCATAGATTGTGAAGGAAGAAGAACAAGAACAAGATCCATCTCAAGATGAAAGCGTTGAAACACCAATTTCATGCGAAGGGATTTAACTCCCATGATCATGGAGTGTAATGCATTGGCTGGAATTGGCACTCCTCAAACCCCTCAAGGTCAGAAGGATACATCAAAACAAAGGTAATAGTCCTAATTGATTACGGCAGTACTCATAATTTCATTCCTTTGTAAATTAGACAAAGATCTCAATTTCTTTTATATATCTGCAAACGCTTGGGTTCAAGTAATGGTTGCGGATGGAGGAACTATCAATTTCTCGAGGAAAATGCAATAAGATCAATCTTACCATGGGGGAATATGTAATGAATAGTCAATGGTTTCTATACCCATGGGTGGTCTTGAATGTTGTACTAGGAATCCAATGGTTACAATCATTAGGAGCGATGGCACGAATTTTCAAGAACCTTTCATGAAATTTTTTTATTGGAAGGAAAAGAAATTGAGTTGAGGTATCCGCGGGGAAGCATTAATGTGGTAAGATCTAATGGCATGAAAAATTATTGAAAAGGGGCATCAAGGCATTATTGCAAAACTATGCTCACTAGATGTTCAAACATCTAAGCCATCTATTCTCAAGATCTCCAAAGTATCATTGATAAAGCATTCCAAAGTATTGAAAGATATTCCCAAAGGTCTCCCACAACTTCGAAATCATGATCATGAAATTCACCTAATTCACAGGGTGTTCTTCACAACATCGGGCCATCTGAGATACCCTTATGCCCGGAAAGAGTGAAATTCAATGGTTGAAGAAGAAATGTTGAAGTGACATCATTAGACCTAGCCAAAGTTCTTACTACGCACCCGGTGGTAATGGTATTCAAGAAAGATAGCTCATAGGCGTATGTGTCAGTTATAGGAAGCTCCAACAAGATCACTATTAAAGATAAGTTCCATTCAGAGTGATTGATGGTGCTAGATGAACTACATGGAGCAATCTATTTCCTAAAATTGGATCTCCGTTGAGTATCATCAGTCGAGAATGAAGGAAAGAAGATATCCAAAAACAACATTCAAAACTCAAGAAGGCCATTATTAATTTTTTGGTCATGCCTTTTTGGCCTTACAAATGCACCTTCCACATTCCAAAGGGTTGATGAATTCCATTTTTCGCCCTTCCTTGAAAATTTGTGTTACAGTATTTTTTTTGATGATATACTAATCTATAGCAAGTCTTGGGAGGATCATACATAACATGTTGACAAGGTGCTACAACTACTAAAAGGAGCAACAACTATATGCCAAACCATCCAAATGTTTCTTTGGAGTAAAGGAGGTAGAGTATTTAGGTCATATTGTATCTCATGAAGGTGTCAAGGTAGACCCTAACAAGATTAAGACCATGATGGTGTAGATTCTAAAACATTAAAATCTTAAGAAAGTTTTGGGTTTGACAGTTACCATAAAGTTTGTTGAATATGGAAGAATAAGCGGCACCTTTGGAACTAACTAAGAAGGATGCATTTTCATGGACTCGAGGCAACTAAATCACATTTGAACAACTTAAAGAAGCTGATGTGTAAAGCTCTGTCTTGACCTCCAAACTTCACAAAAACCTTTATTGTGGAATGTGATGCATCGAGAATGGAATTGATCGCGTCCTAATGCAGAAGGAAGGCCCACGGCTTTGAAGTCGACCACTCAAGGAAGAGACTTATACGAAACCCATTTATGAGAAGGAAATGATGGCAATACTACATGCATTGAAGAAATGGCATCCTTACCTAATAGGTGAAGCACTAAAGGTCAAAAGCAGTCCGATAGTCTTAAATACTTCTTGGAACAAAGACTATCTTGAAGAACAACAAAATGGGTAACAAGATACTAGGTTATGATTTTGAAATACTCGTCTATATAAAAGGGAAGCAAAATGTTGTAGCAGATGCACTCTCCAGAAAGGATGAATGGTAGAGGCCCTTCTGTGCTATCTCGATCATCCAACCGATTAGATAATAGAAGCAAGGGATGAATGGAAGAATAGCGAAAAAATGTGGACTCTCATTGAAAGAAAGTTGCGATAGGATTACGGTGCATGGATACATTACATGGAAAAATGATTCACTATGGTACAAAGATAGAAACTATATTTATGTAAGAACTCCCAACTCAAACAAAAGGTGCTAGTAGAACTGCACACCTCTCCAGTAGGAGGGCTTTTCGGGATTTTGAAAACCTACCATAGAGTCAAGAGGATTTTTTGGGATGGCCTTAAAGCTGATGTTCAAGGTTTGTGGCAGAATGTTTGGTTTGCCAACAAAATAAAATTGAAACAATTAATACCGGGTCTTTTAGCCATTATCCATCCCAAGTCATTGTTGGGAGGAGGTTTCCATGGATTTCATCAGAGGTACAAAGTCTAAAGGAAGAGTGTCATCATGGTGATTGTTGATGAAGCCCGACCAAGTATGCACACTTTTGTGCACTCTCTCTCACCCCTTCAAAGCTTCGAATGCGGTTTTCCACTAGCATTCATGGAAGAGTTCAAAATCTACATGGTTTCCCAAAGATTATTGTAAGTGTGAGATCCCATCTTCAGCGGACATTTTTGGACGAGCGAAGTATTTTTCTTGTTTGGGTACTCGAATTGGCTCATAAGCTCATCCTATCATCCTCAATCGATGGACAAGCCGAGATAGTGAACAAATGTCACGGAAGGATACCTTCGTTGCTTTGTCTCGATAAGCAAGCACAATGGTTCAAATGGTTACCCTTGGCGAGAATGGTGGTATAACACTTCCTTTCCTGCTTGCAACAAAAATGACACCATTTATGGCACTTTATGGATACCACCCTCCTTCCATCACTTCTTCTCTAAGAAAAAAATCTAAAGTTCAAAAGCGGTGGAAGATCACATAGAATCAACAACAAGTTCTCAAATCTTAAGGACAACACGACCATGGCACAAATCATGAAACAACAATGAGATCAACATCGTGAGTGAAAGAAGTTTTGAAGTAAGGGGATTGGGTATTATTAGACTACAACCATACAAAAAAAAAAAATGTCCCTCAAGCAAGCCAAGAAGGATAATAATAAATTATCACCAAATTACTATGGCCCTTATAAGGTGTTGCCAAAAGATTGGTACTATGTATACAAATTGGAGCCTTTGCATCTTCAGTACACAGGTTTTTGTAACCATGCTTAAAAAGAAAGTTATAGGCTGACAAGATCGAGTTCAAAATATATTTCCAAGAGCTGAATGAGGAAGGAAAAATGATATTGGAGCCTGAAGCCATCAACGACACAAGAATTCGCCCGGTAGGAATAGATCATTTTGATCTCTCATTAAATGGAAACTACGACTGAAGATTCCACTTGGGAAGATAGTCTTTTATCGAAGCATCTAGAGTTACTCAAGCGTTACGGACAACACATCTCAGGGGAGGAGCATGTTAAGCCTAATATTGGCTCATTACCCATTAATTGGGGCATATTAGATTAGTAATGCTATTTTATTTTATGTAAACTCTAGGCCATTGGTTGCAATTTAGATTAGTAATGTTATTTTAATAGTGTATATTAGAAACTGGGCCATTATTTGTAATTATACCTCTAGTCTCCTATATATACCAAGGAGACATTTTTCATTTGAATAATACGGACTTGAACATTTAAGTGGGGTAAAGGAGGTTTCCCCTCGAAGAAGGCTTATTATCTGAAATTATATCTTTTCAAGGCGTTGAGTAATTTTGAGGTTTTTATATGCTATATTGATGTTTGGTTCTTAACATGAGGAATGTATCCACGATTGCTGAACCTAGACTACTCCCCACCTTGGGCCATTCCTACGACACCAAACAAGGTGTAGCACAGGAAGAATGAGTCTTCCCTTGAGGAGTAACTGTCCAAGCCATTCCCCACCTTAGGCCATTCCTTGGGAGCACTTCAGACAAAGTGTATCCTGAACTAGTCTCCTATATATACCAAGGAGACATTTTCATTTTGAATCATCTTGGACTTGAACATTTAAGTGGGGTAAAAGGAGGTTTCCCCCTCGAAGAGGCTTATTATCTGAAATTATATCTTTTTCAAGGCGTTGAGTAATTTTTCTGAGGTTTTTATATGCTATATTGATGTTTGGTTCTTAACATCGAGGAATAACTGTCCCTGATTGCTGAGCCTAGACTACTCCCCACCTTGGGCCATTCCTCTGACACCAAACAAGGTGTAGCCTGGAGAGAATGAGTCTTCCCTTGAGGAGTAACTGTCCAAGCCATTCCCCACCTTGGGCCATTCCTCTGACACTAAACAAAGTGTATCCTGGAAATAATGAGTCTGCCCTCGAGGAATGTCTATCCTACATCAACCTCCAAACAGACGATTCTTCCAAACTGCTCACAACTGTGAACTTCGAAAGAATGACTGCTCGACAAGGCGGACCATTCTACTTAACCACTACTCAGAGTGACTGCCAAGAAGAATGACTGTCCTAGACCACTCCCCATAATGGGAAGTCGATGTCTATGATACATCAGCAATCAGTCTTCCTCCTATGTTAACTACAATGGGAAACCATTGTCCGTCAG
>SNQJ01S0243688.1:0-13314 GCA_010110895.2 Picea sitchensis
CCCCACATGTTTAAATGAAAGTTATAACTTGGAATATAAGAGGCCTAAACAACCCGAGAAAGCAAATAATCCTTAGAAATAGACTAAAGCAGGAGCAACCGGATCTTTGTTTTATTCAAGAGACAAAATGCAATACAGATAGAATGGAGGCAATCAGTAAACAACAATGTCACAAGTACAAGATGGTGGCTATCGGAGGTCACCAAATGGCACGAGGTATTCTCACCTTGTGGAACCCACAAGTACTGAGCCTAATAACAGTCGAAACGACCAGGCACACCCTTACGGTTCGCATGCAAATCATTGGAAACACAGAGGTGATTCTATGCACTAATGTGTATGGGCCCCAGGTGTCAGAGGAAAAGAGAGGAATGATACGAGACTTAGAATATCTTAAAACTCGATCCAATAACCTCCAATGGATCCTGGCAGGGGACTTCAACATCATCACGTCACTTGTGGAGAAAAAAGGAGGTACGAGAAGATTGGATATGGATGTGGAAGAATTCTCAAAGTTCATAGACACAACGGAGATGGTAGACCTCAAAACTAATAATGGTCAGTTCACCTGGAACAATACACGGATGAACCAGTATTAGGTAGCAACAAGACTCAACAGATTCCTAGTATCGGATTCAATCATTATGCAGGGGATAACCTTAGATTGAAACATCCTCCCCTAGAGGGGATCTGATCACTGGTTAGTACAACTGGAAGTAGGCTTCCAAACCACACCAAAGAGCAGACCCTTCAGATTTGAGAAATTCTGGATTGAACACCTGACTTTCAAGGAAAGAATCAAACAGTGGTGGCGGGAGGAGCAACCAGAGTAAGAGACAAGAATGTTCAAACTCTATAAGAAACTAAAGTATATCAAATATAGGCTCAAGGAGTGGAACAAGGATACTTTTGGGAATATAAACCAAGAGAAAAACAACATAGAAGGAAAATTGAAAAAACTCCAGGAAACCTGCATTTCGGAGGGCTATATGAAGGAACGGAAAAAGGAAGAGATCTAGATGACCGAGGAATGGGAAGCTCGATGCCAAAAGGAAGAAACACTTTGGCGACAAAATTCCCGTATCAGATGGCTAAAGGAAGGAGAATGGAACACCAAATTTTTTCATAGAACAACCATGGCCAGAAGAGCCCATAACAAAATCCTGAAGATTAAGGACCAGGATGGAATAGAGAGAGAGTCACATAAGGAGATCGAAACTACTCTGGTAAACCATTTCCACGATATAGCCCAGGAACCCAACCAAGACAGAACAGAGGCCATACAAAGGATAATCCAGCATATCCCTTGCCTGGTCACCGAGGAACAAAATAAAAACCTGAATAAACCCATTGTGGAGGATGAAATTGACCAAGTACTCCAGGAAATTCCCAACAGGGAAGCCCAGGTCCAGATGGCTTCACAGTGGAGTTTTTCAAATCCTGTTGGGAAATTGTCAAACATGAAGTTTACATGGTAGTGGAATATTCTAGAAGTATAGCCTCCATTCTAAAAGCGCTAAATGCTACAATGATTACACTAATCCCCAAATAAAATGAATCCAAAACCCTTGATCGTTATAGACCTATAGCATTGTGCAATGTGGTTTATAAGATAATATCTGAAGTTATAGCAAATAGATTGAAACCCCTCCTACCCACATTGGTCTCACAAGAACAGGCAGGCTTCGTGGAAGGAAGAAAAATAATGTACAATATCATCCATGCCCACGAGCTTATCCACACCTTGAAGCTTCATAAGAGAGGGGGAATGATAATACAACTGGACCTAGAAAAATTTTATGACAAAATTAGCTGGCACTATATGGTCAAGACTTTGGAAGCCTTCAGTTTCACCCAGCACTGGATCAGTTGGATAGTCAGCCTAGTATCCACAACAAGCTACTCACTACTAATAAATGAAGCCCCTACCAAACCTTTCTGGCCCATGAGAGGCATCATACAAGGAGACCCGTTTTCCCCCTTTCTTTTCATTCTGATGATGGAAGGTCTCAGTCAAAGCATAAAAATCGCAACTGCAACAGGTGAAATAACAGGGATCAAACCTTTCAAAAATTTCCCTACTTCCACACACCAACAATTCATGGATGACACCTTACTTCATGGCATACCCATGGTCAAGGGAGCAAAAGCCTACAAATGAATCCTAGAAGAGTTTGGGGAAGCCTCGGGTGCAAAGATCACCCATTCCAAATCAATGATCTTCTTCTTCAATACCAACCACGCAATCTAAAGAAATTTGGCCAACATTTTGGGCTTTGAACGCAAAGCACTCCCAACTAAGTACATGGGCATTCCCCTGATAGATAAAGCCTACAAAATGTCAACTTGGGAAGGAATAATCAAAAACTTACAGGAGCGGGTGAAAAACTAGACGTACAAATCCCTCAACCTAGCCGGAAGACTTATTCTGACCAAGTCTGTTTTGCAAGCAATTCCAACCTTTTTTATGTCTATTTTCCCAACCCCCAAGGGGATACTACAAAAAATAAGAACCATCCAAAGGGACTTCCTATGGAGAGGAGCGGAAACAAGGAAAAAATGGGCCCTGGTGGCTTGGGAGAAGGTCTGTAAACCAAAAAGCAAAGGAGATATGGGGCTACAAGGCCCACAAGTGACCAATGATGCCTACGGGGAGAAACTCTGGCGGCACTAGGTCAAAGAAACTACTACACCATGGGTAAACCTGTGGAACGAAAAGTATGCCCCAGACATAAGAGACCAGGACAGAATTTGATTTAGAGGCACCAGGGAAGGTTCGGTCATCTGGAACCTAGCCTGGCACAACAAAGCCTGGATTTAGACACACATCTTTTGGGAAGTAAGGAATGGCAGAATAGTCAGATTCTGGGAGGACGCCTGGCAACAGGAACTTAGAAAGGAGAAACCAGACAGGGAGGAACTCCAACAGGAGTTGATCGCGCAAGGTAAAACCAGATTTTACCATTACTAGAAACAAGAAATAGATCGCAACAAATGGAGAATCTGGAGCACGCTCACCCCACATAATAGAACCCAAACCGTAACAACAGTAAAAGAGGTGGAGGAGGAATTGGGGAGACGAAAAATTGCAGTCACAGAAGGAAATGACGAGCTGAGATGGGGACAAAAATACAATGGGGAATTCGATCTAAAATAAGTCTGACACTATATCATGGACCAGGACCAATAATACCCGACACAACAATGGGATAAGCTTTGGAACAACCCCCATTGGCATAAAATAAAAAAATTCCAATGGTTAATACTCCACAATTGAATTATAACTTGGGAAAACCTAAGGAAAAGAGGATTCATAGGTCCTTCCAGATGTCACCTATGTCAAGCCAAGGAAGAAACAATGAACCATCTCCTTGATGAATGCACCTACACAGCAGAAATATAGGACTGGGCGGCAGGTATCTTCCGATAGTCAGATAGGATCTAAGGTAACATCTCTACAACTATCAATATTTGGAAAGAGAACTACAGCGAAAATGAAGAGGTGAATCTCTATTGGACCCTCATCCCAGGAATGGCCATATGGGCAATACAGAAGGAAAGGAACCAACGCATCTTCAGGAACCAAAGTTGGTCGGAAGGGAAGATCAAGGAAACAATAATCTCCATGAAAAAAGAAATGGTACAGAGCCACAACTGCCAGATAGGAAGAGCACAACTCATAGACTAGGACACTTGAATCCTAGAAGCCTTCCACCTGAAAGGTTGACGCAACCCCAATCAGGTAAGATGACCACCGCAACTCCAAGTAGGTGAGCGCAACTGGAAACCACCACCAGTAGGCTCCCTCAAGTTGAATTTCAACGGGGCATCGAAAGGTAACCCAGGACAGACAGGAATGGGAGGAGTAATCAGGAACAGTAAAGGAAATATCATCTGGTTGTACACTGGGAGTCTGGGAAACTCAACCAACAACGCTGCATAATTCGGAGCCCTGGAGACCGGCCTCGAGATTCTAAGCCGGGAAGGGATGACAAACGCCATAGTGGAAGGAGATTCCATGTTGGTTATCAACACAGTAAGGAGACTCCAAAACGGTACCAGAGTGGGCAAAATTCAGAGGCACTGGCGCTTGGCACAGTCCCTGCAAAACATTTAGGAGAAATTGCAGACGAGGATCACAGTGGAGTCGCGCTGGGTACAGAGGTCAACAAATGGACTGGCAGACAGAATCGCTAACAAGGGGGTCGACAAGGAAGGACCATAACTGGACACTATTTGGAATAACATATTGAATGGTCAATTCTGAACAAACTGCATCCAACTAGCGGCAAAACATTGTGACGGCAACCAAAGTACGGACAACCACATCGAGGATGGAGGCGCACAAATAAATGAAGGGCACGTAGGATCCAAGCAGAATCCGATAGCCCACCACTAAAACATGAGTTACAATGTAGATCTAGGTCACACAACAAGAGAAGGTACGACAACACAGACATGTCAATAGGAAGAAGTACAGGGGTTGTCCATGGGAAAGCATAAAAGGTAATCAGCAAGCGACAAAGGATGATGGACAAAAGGGTTTTCCATGGTCGAGTATGGGTACACCTCACCCGAGTACAATTACAGGGAGTGGAAATGATTATCATACAACGTGCAGGGCAAAGGATTGGCGCATGGTATGATGATAGGGCTCCCAATAGAACACACTCTGATGATGGAAGGTCTCGGTCAAAGCATAAAAATCACAACTGCAACAGGTTAAATAACAGGTATCAAACCTTTCAAAAATTTCCCTACTTCCACACACCAACAATTCGTGGATGACACCTTACTTCATGGTATACCCATGGTCAAGGAAGAAAAATCTTACAAATGAATCCTAGACGAGTTTGGGGAAGCCTCGGGTGCAGAGATCAACCATTCCAAATCAATGATCTTCTTCTTCAATACCAACCCAGCAATCCAAAGAAATTTGGCCAACATTTTGGGATTTGAATGCAAAGCACTCCCAACTAAGTACCTAGGCACTCCCCTGACAGAAAAATCCTACAAAATGTCAACTTGGGAAGGAATAATCAAAAAATTATAGGAGTGGGTGAAAAACTGGGCGTACAAATCCCTCAACCTAGCCGAAAGACTTATTCTGACCAAGCCTGTTTTGCAAGCAATTCCAACCTTTATGATGTATGTTTTCCCAACCCCCAAGGGGATACTACAAAAAATAAGAACCATCCAAAGGGACGTCATATGGAGAGGAGAGGAAACAAGGAAAAAATGGGCCCTGGTGGCTTGGGAGAAGGTCTGTAAACCAAAAGGCAAAGGAGGTATGGGGCTACAAGGCTCGCAAGTGACTAATGACGCCTACGGGGAGAAACTCTGGTGGCACTGGGTCAAAGAAACTACTACACCATGGGTAAACCTGTGGAAGGAAAAGTATGCCCTAGACATAAGCGACCAGGATAGAATCTGATTTAGAGGCACCAGGGAAGGTTCGACCATCTGGAACCTAGCCTGGCACGACAAAGCCTGGATTCAGTCACACATATTTTGGGAAGTAAGGAATGGCAGAATGGTCAGATTCTGGGAGGACGCCTGGCAACAGGAACGAAAGGAGAAACTAGACAGGGAGGAACTCCAATAGGAGTTGATCACGCAAGGTAAAACCAGAGTCTACCATTACTAGAAACAAGAAATAGATCGCAACAAATGGAGAATCTAGAACGCACTCACCACACATAATAGAACCCAAACCACAACAATAGTAAAAGAGGTGGAGGAGGAATTGGGGAGACCAAAAATTGCAGTCACGGAAGGAAATGACCAGCTAAGATGGGGACAAAAAGATGGCGGGGAATTCGATCTAAAAGAAGTCTGACACTATATCGTGGACCAGGACCAATAATACCCGAAGCAACAATGGGATAAGCTTTGGAATAGCCCCCATTGGCCAAAAATAAAAATTTTCCAATGGTTATAAATCCACAACCAAATTCTAACTTGGGAAAATCTAAGGAAAAGACGATTCATAGGTCCTTCCAGATGTCACCTATGTCAAGCCAAGGAAGAAACAACGAACCATCTCCTTGATGAATGCTCCTACACAGCAGAAATATGGGACTGGGCGGCAGGTATCTTCCAACAGTCAGATAGGATCTAAGGTAACATCTCCGCAACTATCAATATTTGGAAAGAGAACTACAGTGAAAATGAAGAGGTGAATCTCTATTGGACCCTCATCCCGGGAATGATCATATGGGCAATACGGAAGGAAAGGAACCAGCGCATATTCAAGAACCAAAGTTGGTCGGAAGGGAAGATCAAGGAAACAATAATCTCCATGAAAAAAGAAACGGTACAGAGACGCAACTGCCAGATAGGAAGAGCACAACTCACAAACTAGGACACTTGAATCCTAGAAGCCTTCCACCTGAAAGGCGGACGCAACCCCAATCAGGTAAGATGACCACCGCAACTCCAAGTAGGTGAGTGCAACTGTAAACCACCACCGGTAGGCTCCCTCAAGTTGAATTTCAATGGGGCATCGAAAGGTAACCCAGGACGGACATGAATGGGAGGAGTAATCAAGGACAGTAAGGAAATATCATCTGGTTGTACGCTGGGAGTCTGGGAAACTCAACCAACAACGTTGCGTAATTTGTAGCTCTGGAGATCGGCCTCGAGATTCTAAGCCAGGAAGGGATGACAAACGCCATAGTGGAAGGAGATTCCATGTTGGTTATCAACACAGTAAGGAGACTCCAAAACGGTACCAGAGTGCGAAAAATTCAGAGGCATTGGCGCTTGGCACAGCCCCTGCAAAACATTCAGGAGAACTTGTAGACGAGGATCACAATGGATTTGCGCTGGGTACGGAGGTCAACAAATGGACTGGCAGACAGAATCGCTAACAAGGGGGTCGACAAGGAAGGACCATAACTGGACACTATCTGGAGTAACATCATGAATGGTCAGTTCCGAAAAAACTGCATCCAACTAGCGGTAAAACATTGTGATGGCAACCAAAGTATGGATGACCACATCGAGGATGGAGGCGCAGAAATAAATGAAGGGCACGTAGGATCCAAGCAGAAACTGATAGCCCACCACTAAAACACGAGTTACAATGCAGATCTAGGTCAAACAACAAGAGAAGGCATGACAACACAGTCATGTCAATAGGAAGAAGTATAGGGGTTGTCCATGGGAAAGCATAAAAGGTAATCAACAGGCAACAAAGGATGAAGGACAAAAGGGTTTTCCATGGTCGAGTATGGGTACACCTCACCCGAGTACAATTACGGGGAGTGGAAATGATTATCATACAACGTGCAGGGCAAAGGATTGGCGCATGGGATGATGACAGGGCTCCCAAGAGAACACACTCTGAAATAGTGAAAACAGTCCAGAAGGTACACCTTTATTAGCGGCCCATGATTTCTAGGATGAGCCCGCAGCCGGGGAAATCCCATAAAATAAGAAACACCAGAAATAGAAAAAAACCGGAGAGAAACAATTACAGAGCCCGTCTTACATACCAGGAAGAGGCGAATAGGAACAGAAGAAGAACCCAAGACAAAAACCACCACAAACAAGTCAAGATGGTAAGAATGAAGAAAACCCATAGTAAGAGAGGCCCCTAGGGGAAAGAACCTCCGACAAGCGCCCGAAGGATTACAAGGATGGAGCAAGCGGCCAGAGAATCCAAGGGTACCTTTCTCACGTAGTTCGATCCAAAGGGTAAGGCGATCATCAATAGGTGGGAGAGAGAAATCAACACCACAGGCAAGGGCAAATCCAGAATAGAACTAATTCAAGAAGTAGACGGGATAAGGGACCCAGGGGCTACACAGCCCAGAACAACCCTCTACCACAAAACGGTGGAGGAGGCCTGGCGAACAAAAATTTTAATAGGCAAGATGAATGATGACCGGAAAGAGACCATTAGGGAGGCTATCAGGGACCAAAATAAGGTTCTCAAAGAAATTTTGAGTCGCCCTTAGCAACCTGGAGGCCAGTGCAAAAAGACTAGTTGAGGACCAGAGAAGCCAAAAGGAAAAAATGGAATGAATGGCAAGCCAATTCCACCTTTATCTACATTATGTCCACCACATGGACATCACTCCAGCAGACCGAAGCAGAACACCAGATTGTATTAGAAGGACGTGCATGGTGGAGCAGAGGAAGGAGAACAAGGCAAGAAAGGATGGCGATGCAAGACATCCCCTCATCTTGGACTAGCACAGGCTCAGCCCCTTGTCAATTTGTATTCAATGTAGGAGCTACCCTTGTTTTATGGTTATGTTTTTATGTATATGTTATGGTTTAGTCTTTCAAACTGGTTTCCGGAGGACTGGGTCGATTTCCCATGGTGGTAGCCCAGCCCTCCCCCTGGGATCTTAGGCAGCGCAACTCTGGGATCCCTGATCTGGTTTCCTTTTTGGAAGATCAAGGGATTACCCTTTTCTTTTTTGTATCATAACTTATTTCAGTAATACAGGATTTCACACTAACAAAAAAAATGTGATTTATTTTTTAAAATTTTGTAATTTTAAACATCATTCAAATCTATATTTAAATAATAACTAATCACCAATTAAAAATTCACATGTGATATAATAATCTTGTAAAATTGAAGAAGGAAAAGTTTTCAGAAGGGCACATATCACAAGTTGAAAAGGACGGAAGGGGAGAGCGATGGATTGCGGGAGTTAAGGTTTTGCAGAGATTACAGGGTCTGGAGATAATGGTTGCAGCTGAGACGGGGTTCGGGGATTGGGTCTGAGTTGGGGTAGGAGGTTTAATCATGACGGGGGAAGAGGAAGAGGTTGACTATTGCTCCGACCCTCTCGATGAGACAAACATTTTTGCTCAATCTTCTGGTGTGGCAGCGGTAAACGCTATGGAAAAAGCGATGGAGACTGTTGTGGTTTGGGGGAATCTTATGTCAAATATCACAACGTCTCCTGTCAGTGAACCTTGGGTAGTATTGGAAGGTAGTATTGTGGGTTTGGAGGCTTTGTTGTCAGCTGAACATGGCTCGAGGTATCCACCCAACACTGACATGATGATTTTGGAAGGGTTGGTGATCAACTCGGGTTTGGTTGGTGGGTTATTTGGTGGACCTTTTGGTGATGTGGGACTTGTCTTGGGCTTGTTATCTCTGGGGGAGGCTGGCTCGGGATGTAGTTTCCCTAGTTTTGGGGAAATTTTTGAGGGGGGAAGTTGGGGCTCGATACCGAAGGTATCTTGAGGTTTTGGATCCAATATCTCATTTTCACCCTAGGATTTTCTCATTGATGTCGATGGTGACCTTGGGGAAGTGGTGAATATCATGAGCGACATTTCAAGGGAAGAAGTGAAAGGCAGTGAGGGCATGTTAGAAGGCCCCTCTCTGGAGAAACCCATTTCACATAAGTCAAACAAGGAAGGGATAACAAAGGGACATAAAGGTGTTGGTGGGTGAAAGACTCCTACGTGCATAGGAACTCAGTGTGCTTGATATAGGAAGAGTAATGATAGCCTTGTGTTTGGGGTAGATATAGAAATGGATATGGTGGTGGAGTTCTTTGAACAGGCGGTGGTTGGAAGAGCGTGGGGGGGGGAGAATTGGGTGAAGATTTTCTACGGGATTGGGTTGCTACAAATTGGAAAAACAATATTTCAAAGGAGCCACTCATTCATCTTCTAGAAAGAGATTTGTTCTCTTTTATATTTTCTACCAAGGAGGATGTTAACTGGGTTATGCAGAAAATATAGAGTATGGTCGGGGCGCCTATTGTTCTCAAACGGTGGACTCTAAATTTTGATGCCAAGAAAGAGAGGGTGGATGTGGAACCCATTTGGGTGTGGCTGGCGGGATTTCCTATGCAGTAATGGAACCCTATTCATTTTGCAACAATTGCGAACAAGTTGGGTAGCTTCATAGAAGTGGGCATGTATTTTGAAGAGATTGTTCTTATGTCGGTGGCCAAAGTATTGGTGCAGCTGGATCTTCAGTTGGGACTATTACAGGAGTTGGTAATTGAAACATCGTCTGATTATTTCGTCCAAATGTTGGACTAGGAAGGTATACCATTTAGATGTCACAGGTGTCATGTCTATGGATATGGGGTAGCGGATTGCACCTTATCTTTCAAAGGGAAATCTTGGTATAACAAGGAAAACAATCAACTAGTCGAGAAGGTGTGGTTGGCGTTGGAGGATCTTATTGTAGGGGGGTGAAAGAGGCAGAGGGAAAGGCTCGATGTGTTGAAAAGAGGTGACTAGGGTCTTCCTTTTCACCAACGAGACAAGACTAGGATACACTTGTTGTGAAAAATACAAAGGACCTGCTCACAGTAGCGAAAGTGAGCCATCGGGTGATGGATTTGATGGGTAAGTAATATCCTGGTGTCACTATGTCCAGTACTTCTACTTTTTCTGATTCTTTTATTTCGGATGGGGTTCTGGGAGTCACAAGTTCCATCCCTCTTAGGGATACTTTTATCCCTCCTTCAAATCTTGTTTATGTATTTTTTTTCAGTTCCAACTGTTGGGGATTTTTATTCTCCCCCATAGCCACTCCTTTGGCCTCTTCGTTTGGAACGTTGGTCTCTGGTGTCACTTTGACTAGCTTGTTTACTCCTTCAATTTCAACGGGTGCAGATGTGAATTTAGGGGAATTAGGTCCCATCCCTCCTTGGGTTTCCACAAGTAAAGATTCTACTACCCCCCTGTCAGCAATTCCTTTGGTCTCGCCTACAGGTGAAACTAACCCCTCTCCTTATGTGACCTCATCGGTCTCCAAAAACTCATCCTCAGATAACAGTAGGATCTGGTATGCTCTCCACAACAGGTCCATTTTAAAAGAGAAATTCTTAGTGGGTGGTGAGGATGTGTTGGGGGGGCATGGATTGGGTTCCTTACCTCGTGGTTCCACGTCCATCAAAGGTCAGGGTAGAAAGTCTCACCTTCTTTTGGCTCAAGATAGGGCCAGAATTGATTTGGCCTTGGGTATGCAATCATTCATTGACTGGGCGCTTAGAGAAAATAAAACCCAAGGGGAGGTTACCTCGTGAAAATCATGTCTTTCAATTGTCGAGGGTTGGCAAACCTGTCCAAAAAATCATCTTTGCGAAGGTTGGTGGATTGTTTATATTTGAAGGTAATTTCTCTACAAGAAACTATGGGGGTTAGTGAATCAGTTGTGGCAGTCTTAGAATCATTGTTTCTTGGATGGGATTTATTTGTGGTTGACGCCAGGGGACGCTCAGGGGGATTGGCTACTCGATGGTTGTTAAAGAAGTGTAATTGTGAGAGTGTTTTGGGTTTTGAATCAGGGATCGGGTTGAATATTTTCTCTGCAGAGTTGGTTCATCCGATGACTCTTGTAAATGTATATGGACCCATTTAGACAGGTAGAGATACTAGGAATCTATTGCTAAGTGCTCTTGGTTTTCTGAAAGGGAGGTTATTATTGGTGGAGACTTTAATTTCTCCTTAGGTGTTGTGGAAGTTTTGGGACCTTGATCAATCTCGGACCCACTATCCAATTATTTTATAAACATGTTGGATCAGCATGGGTTGATGGACATTGAACCATGAAACTTAATCCAAAGTGGAGAAATAGAAGGATTGGGGACAACAGGGTGGCAAAAATATTGGATCGGTTCTTGATGGCGGAGGGATTGATTGATTCCATGGAACTGGTCAGACAATGGGTTTCATGTGGTGGTGAATCAGATCATAGAATGATCGTGTTGGAGCTAAGAGGTAGGGGAAGGAGAGCCCCTATTCCGTTTAAATTTTTTGAAGGTTGGTTAAAGGATCTGGATTATCAAGCTATGGTTAGAGGATTGTGGATCCCTATTGAGCCTGATTATCAAAATCATATGGCTGTCTAGTTTTTGGAAAACTTAAAAAGGATCAAACAAGCAACTATTACTTGGGCTCATGAAAAAAAGCTTAAAGAGGATCAAGAAATGAGACACATTGAACAATTTCTTCAGAAACTATAGGAAGGTAATGGGCGGGGTTTTATTACTCGTGATGAAAAGGAGAATTTGGTTAGGTTGGAGAAAAGGCGAAGAGCTTTACTGGAGGAAAAATAAGCTCTATAGAGGTTAAAGAGTCGTGCTTTAAGGCTGTCATGTGGGGATGAGAATACAAAATTCTTTCACACATATGCCAAAGGCAGAAAAATGACAAATACAATATGGGAATTAAATAAGGTGGATGGATAAGTAGTACACACATTTGAAGGACTGGCTTCCATGGGCATTGAGCAATTTGTAGACCTATTCAAGGACCAGGAGGGGACTTTTATTGCAAAAATTGTTCAAGTAGCCAAGTTATTTCCATGTTTTGTGGAGGAGGAGGACAATCGGAATTTAATGGCAGTGGTCACATAGAAGGAATTATTAGAAGTTATTCACTCTTTTCAAAAGGGAAAAAGGCATGGGTCTGATGGCTGGCCTATAGAATTTTACCTGGGTTTCTTCAATATAATGGGACGTGACGTATTGAAGGTGGTGGAAGAATCTTAGGTGAATGGTCATATTCATGATCCTAAATTCAACCTTTATATCCCTTATACCAAAGATGAATAACCCCTCCTCCTTTGATTATTTTCGGCCAATTTCCTTATGCAATTGTCTTTACAAGATCATATCGAAATGTATTAGTAGAAGATTAAAATATATTCTTTCAAGAAATATTTCAAGTGAATAGTTTGGTTTTCTTGCGGGTAGACAGATACATGAGGCAATTAGGGTAGCACAAGAAGGTTTGCACAGTATGAAAACCAGAAAACTTAAAGGGGCAATAGTGAAAATATATCTTTCCAAAGCATATGACAGAGTAAATTAGCTTTATATCAGGATGTTAATGATACACCTTGGTTTTGGGGTGGAATTTAAAAATTGGGTGATAGGATTCCTATCAATTGTTTCCTTCTCTATCCTGCTTAATGGCACAACTACCTCTTTTTTTCATGCTAAAAGGGGTCGGTTAAGACAGGGGTGCCCTTTGTCACCACTACTCTTCCTTCTGGAGACATAAAGTCTTAGTCATTTTCTGGAGGAGGAAAATAACTCAGGTAGTTTCAAAGGAATAAAATTTTCTCAGGTATTGTACATATCCCACTTGCTCTTTGTAGATGATATATTAATTTTTTGTGATGGATCAAGGAGAGATATTGATAAATTGTGTGAAGGTCTTACACTATTTAAAAGGGCTACAGGTATGATGATCAATGATCAGAAATCTACCATTAACTTTGCATCCTTGGAAGTAGATGAGATACATTACATTACTTCAAAGCTCCCCTTTCAAGTGCTTGAGCTAGTTGTGGGGCTGAAATATCTTGGATTT
>SNQJ01S0243690.1:0-13314 GCA_010110895.2 Picea sitchensis
AGGTATCATGGTATGTATCATTCTGATTCTCAAAACATTTGAATATGTGCATTTAATTATTTTTACTTTTTGTTGAGTGATTGATCAAAACAACCATCAAAACCTATACCTTGAGCTTCCTACTAACCATTTCTAACACTAGAATAGCCTAACCTACTAACAATATCGCTTTTGTTACTAGAGTAATCTACAACCATACATTTCAGCATTAAAAGCTTCTAAAAGAAACTGAAAAGGATGATTATTGCATTGTCTTGATTGCTTCTAATAAATGCTAGTATTATGATGTTAATTGTTGATTATTCTCAGTCATTTTGAAGTTGTTTCAAGGCACTTAATTTGAAGTATTACCTTATAAATATTTCTGTTATAATTTTCTGTTTACTTCATCATCATCATCCAAATTGATTTCAATGATAAATTCTATGGTTTTATGAAGTTCTAACCAACAAGTGTACTTGCAAATATATATAGTTTCTTGTTGCTTTGTTCTGGGCAGGTACACCTTGATATATTATCATTTCATTGGTTATAAAAATGAGAATTTCAGATCAGTGGTGACTTGTGAGAGGGGATCTTTTATTAGCCATTTTGACCTTGCCTTCTCAAACACCCAGGTCACCAGGGACGTCTCCCCTGGGCCTACAACCCTAAATAGAAAGAGGAATCCTATTGAGTTGACAGTGATAGGATAACCTCAAGTTACACCAGTTTTCTTTCCATTTACTTCTCCTTATATCAAAGTACAAATTGTGCGATAACATTTTGGTGCTGTTGTCGGGGAATACTGAGTCAATATTCGTCAAACGACACTTTTTCAGTAATCCTTTTCCTCAAAAGCCTTTACTTTTCAAGCTTACCTGGTGACTTCATTAAGGGCGATCCCCTCATCCCTTTGATAATTTCAAGAAAATTATTTGGCGAATCCACTAATGACGAAGCCAACCATGACTTCTCAATGGGACCCGGGAAACTTCAAACCATTTGACATGAGTAAAATCCCGGGATACCCTCGAAAAATGCCCCCAAAGTACAAGAAATGGCTCCTTAGATTCACTGGTAATGATGGGGAGAGAGTCAACTATCACATGGGTGATTTTTGGGCTTTCTTTCAACTCCATCCTATTAGTGATGATGCTAAAGATTTGGCAATGAAACTTTTCTCTACCACTCTTCATGGAAATGCTAGGAAGTGGTATGATAATCTCCCTATTGCTAGCATCACATCTATGGAATAGTTAGAAGAAACCTTTCTCAAAAAATGGGGTATGAAATTGGAAGATATCCAAACGTTACTGAAAAGACTTGAATATGTAAAAAAAACTGAGAATGAGATTGTCAGGGATTTTCAGGGTAGGTTTGAGAGACTGCTATATCATATTCCTAGAAGTCATTATCCTGGAGACAAGTACCTCATGTATATATATACCATTGCACTCTTAGTGCATTTAGGGTTCCTCATAAATAAAAAGGGGTAAAAAAAATTCAATGATTCCTATTACATGGCCATGCAAATCGAGGAAAATATCTCTTTGTCCAAAGGAAAACACATCTCTCTCTAGGAACCAAAGTTGATGACACCAAAGGTACCCCAGGAACTCTTAGTTTGGAGATATTAGTTTCCCTTTAGACCTTTACTGCTAATTTCCAAAAATAAGGGGAACAAATCATCGACCAACAAGAGACTAAGGGGAAATATCTTGATGAGGTTTTCCAATCCCACAGGGAAGAACAAAGGACTATTGAAGACATAGTTGAGGAGATGGAACCTAAACAACATGATGACGTATCGATATGTGCTCCTCCCTCTGATGAAGCCATACACAAGCCTTTACCCCCTACACAATAAGAAGAGAATGAGGTTAGTCACTTTCCTTTTCAGGATCTTGATAACTCCTTGTTTTATGATTCAGAGAAGGAAGAAGAAATGGAATCCTCAGGCAAGGAAGATCTTCCTTGTTGTACAATTTAAGATGTAGGGGAAATTCATGAGGATGAAACAATGATGCATGTTGAAGACACCCAATTCCTCGAAGCTCCTGCACAAGAAGAAATAAACATGGTGAGTTACTTTCCTTTCCAAAATTTTGATGATTCTTTACTTTATGATTTGGAAAGTGAAGAGGAGCTAGATGAGCCTTTAAATGTTTTAAATCCTTCATGTTATGATACAGATAGTGACATGGTTGATAATATTGACAAGTTCATACATGTTGGGAGACGTAAATGGGATGTAGTTTCTTATGATATGTACCCCATTTACGACATTGAGAATCATTTCCAAGTATTTCCTTTATAGTCATCACAACATGCTACTCTTAATTTTGACCAGTGGAAACCAGGCTATGATATAATTATAGATATTTTCTAAATACCCAGGGTTGACCTAGCCCCATATTCTCCTGATGATTTTTGGTCATACCTTGAGGATTTTGATGAGTACTCCTCTAATAATTTGGATTTATTCTATGAACATTTTCAACCATCGTTTTGCTTAGAGAGAGAGGAAGTTGCTTGCCTAAAGAAGAATATTTGTGATGATATTTTCCACCTCCCTTTGATTAGTTTACCTCGCTATGTCACTGAGGGTATGGTTTGGAAACATATCCCTAATCCCAAGTATTATGTAGGACAAATCCCCCTTCTGGATTTTAGGGGAAGGTTTGTTACCTTAAGAAGAAGTTTTTTATCACAGTCTTCCAACTTCCTCTTAATAATTTGTCAATCACTGTTGGCCCTTGACCAAGTTTAAGAGTACTTGGTCATACTTGACCACTTTTGGGACTGCGACAACTTGCCAAGGAAGGAGCACAATGAGAAGAAGAAAATAAGGAAGCAAGACCTATTTTGGGGTCCATTTTAGGGTTTTGGGTTGATGTAATGGGAAAGGGATGTCGGCCTATGGGTTTACCCACGTTTAGGCCCATTTTGTAATTTATAAATAGGTAATGTAGATAGTAAGATAAGGGGAGATAGTAATGTAGTACATCTATGTGATGTATGAATGAAAGATTAATGCTAGTAATTGGATCTATGTGATCAGATGTATCTTAGAGTGCTTTGTGCATGAGATCGGAGAGCTAAGTGCAGGTTGTTATGGTCTGATGCTGAAGAGAAAGGGAGAAGAATCTAACAAGTTGTGTAGATCTTTTGTACTATGCAAAGTAAGGGTCATTAGAGCTCTATGCTGTAACTGCTTGACGAAGATAATATAAATAATACTTTGTGGATGTAGCCCAAGGGTGGGGGTGAACCACGGTAACTGTGTGTATAGTGTTTTGTGCTTCGCTCTTATGTATTTATCTCTTTTTTTTGCTAAGTGCTTGATATGATTAAGTAGATCTAGTTATGGTCTATACTGTTGATGAATGAATGAACATTAGATCTTATATATGAGATGCTTAGTGCTTGATCTGTTGAATATAACCTATATTTCCGTGGGTAAGTACTGAATCATTCTTAGTATAAGTATTCACTGCGATTCTATGTGCCTTCTGCGAAGTATATTAAGGAATGTATGTTAAGGAATAACTGTTGCTAAGTGCGTTGTAAGAAATATAATCATAGAACTGTGTCCCAGCTAAGGTTGCAGACACTTGAGTCTTGCAACCACCCCTACCTGTACCTCGGGTGAGACTTCATCTACTTCGCAGGTGTTGCCTAAAGGGCCGGTAGTTATGGATTTGTTGGTGTGCTCTTGGGCATTGAACCCTGGGTCTGCTCCTGTGCCAACAAATGGTTTCGTAGTCGAGAACTGAAATTGTGATTGCTGGAACTGAAGAAGAAGAAGCCTTGCGTGAAATAAGCTCTGTGCGTAGATCTGTTTCCCTAGTGCGCAGTGTTTTGTTTGACCCGTGAAGCTTTGTGCCAAGAAAATAGGTCAGATCTGAAGAAAGAGAGGTAAGATCTTAAGAAAAGAAGTCAGATCTGTGAAGAAAAAGGTAATATCTGTAAGCTCTATGCCTTGATAAAGGTAAGAATAGTTAAAAGTCTTAGATCTGGAAGCTTTGTGCTTTGCAGAAGTAAGATAAGTGAGTTTTTTTTGTTTTTGTTTATAAAGCATGGATCTAGGTATGTTTGATAGATTCTGTCCTAGCTTCAAAACTAGGGCATTAATAGATGAAAGAAAGTTTGATATGAATAGATCTGATAAATATAGTGATAGATATGTTATACCTATGCATAGAAATAATTTTTGGACTAACAAGTGGATGCAGGATCCTAGAAAGAGTTTTTTGTAGGCTAGCTACCACGATCCTGGTGCGCAGTACAGAAGAAGTTGGGGAACATTTAAATGAAAGAGAGGATTAACCCTTTGTTATAGTTGCAGACGACCGAGACATCTTGCTAAAGAATTCTCTGGGAGAAGACCTACCTGCCTTTGTTGTAAGGTTATGGACCATGAAGTATTGGATTTCCCTAGAATGATTGCTAGGCTTGAAAAGATGAATATGGAATAAGCAAACCCCGAGGGAGATCAAGAGACCAAGATTATAGAATAAACCCAGAAAGAATCAGAAAATATATTACTACAGATGAAAGATACCTTGAATGACCACTGACATGTTAGGCTATCAGATATCTTCAAAGAAAAGGAGCAAATCGAAGCAAGAATAGGGGACTTTGACATTGTCTGTACTCTTGATGAAGAAACACAAGTGAACATTATGCCAGAAAGAACTTGGGAAGCTATAGGGAAGCCTACCATGATCCCTTCCCTAGGAGGAACAAATTTCTTCAGAGGAAAGCCAGTAAACCTATGTGGAAGGCTCACCCAGATACCTATGACTGTCAATGGAACTTTGACAGAGGAAGACTTTGAGATCATTAAATTTGTTGAAGACAACACCCCATTTACCATGCTCATAGGAAAACCTTGGATTGATAGAGAACAAGCCAGACGAAAAGAGGAAGAAAAAGTTTTGGAACAGAAGAAGCAAGAGTTAAAAGACTTTATGACCAAAAGGGTCGCACACTTGATTGAAGAACAGAAGAGAAGATCAAAGATATTTAATATTAGTACCTCCGATGTCGAAGCTAAGAGAACACTTTAGGATCCGCAGAAGATCGAGTTACCTATTTTTGATATAGAAGAAGTATTATCAAGGAACCCTAAGAAAGATTTTCCACAGCTCGAAGTAACTAAGACCACAGAAGATACAAATCAGAATGGTAAAAGCATTACTGAGACAAAACTCACTGGGAAGAAGGCTAGGAATTTAAGAAAGAAAAAGGCTAATACTATAAGGTTACAAGAGGTTCTAGAGAAAACTTCACAACGAGAAGAATTGCAGAATTGGAGCTTTGCCGAGATATTGGAACAATGACATAGAATACTTTGCGATGACGAAGCAAAATAGCCGTTGGAACCGATATACCCGTTCAACCGCCACCTCGAACGAATCGAAAAGTAGTTATGGGTTACCACTAGACTGTTGGATAGCACCAGAACGGATAGAACAAAGTTAATGAAGGCCCCATGTCCATTGCAAGCAGATTGTTGCTGAGATCACCTACTTAACCTGTCGTGCCACGCACCGAGAATAAGTTTTTCTAAATGAGAATCGTAGCACGAACCCTGAGATTTACTTACCTTGAGATCATTTCCTTACTATTCGCTGTCATCTCTGAATTCATTTTGCACCCGAGCCAGCTGACCCAAGTTTGTATGTCGAACGAGCTCAACGCTGCTGAGAAAATTGTTGAAGAAGTTGTAATTGATTTAATGGCTGAGAGAGTCATGTAAGAATGCAGAATGTCTACAGGTGTACAAGCATCGTCCTCGGGAATACTACTAGCTTCCCCCTCCACTGCTCGAGCAGGACCATCCCGACCGCCTTCGGAAAGATGATCTAATCTCGGAAAAGACTTCACCACTGTGAAGATGATCCCAAGCATCTTGCCTAAATATATCCCACCACTAAGCAGACCAGTGAATCGAGACTCTATACCTAGAGACTTCAACTATGATGTAGTCACTGCGTACCTCCCGAAAGGGGTGCGTGCAGTTCATGCTAACTAGGAGAAGCTCACCATGCTGAAATTCAATTATTTTAACCTTGGAGATCGCAAGGTATACAGTATGCTAGCCCCGCACAAGTATTTGACTATTACAAAAGGAAAGAACCCCAATATTGTACCGTAGCAATGGAGCCATAACCTTGCACAGTCAACCCTCCTCAACGTAATGAAGATTCCACATTTCGGGAGGCATCAAGAAGTAAATGCATGTGTTTGACTGTTGTTGTCCTGCTACCATAGGGGATACCTATGGTTGGACTGGTGCATCACCGTGGATCCGATTTTGATCAATCAGATCACTGGGCTAAGCATGCAGTGCCCTGACCTGCAGGACTTGTACCCTGGAAAGACCGCAGATTGTGCTCTTGCTCAACAAATAAAAGACACATATGGTGATTTGGAGAAAAGAACGCGAGGTTACAAGGTAGCCTCCATTGAGAATGAAATAGTACGCATTGGTTTCTAGCTGATCGTAGGCAAGTTAGTCTAAAAAAATAGACCTACACAGGTGACCGGATTTGTAGTTGACCTCGCAGGGAAGTGCACGGAGGGACTACAAATGAACTGGGCGAAATACCTTATAAATCAGCTAGAGCTTGACTGTAGACAAGCACAGGACCAAGGGTATGAGTTCCACTTTAGTTGTTTGCTCATACTCATCGCCTTCATCATGTGGGAAATTCCCGAGGGAGCCATGTTTCTGGAGATCAAACCCTTCGAACCCCTGGCTATGAATTTCTACATGCTGTGGTACTCCAGCAACATGAACAAAAATGGCAGTCCAATTTTGTCTTCCATGCATACTACACTCAGTTGAGGAATTCCATTCAGTCTACACCATGCATTACACCCAACACTCTTCATAGGTTTCAACCTTTGATGAAATTCAGCGTAGATCGTCACTTCACCTACATCACAACACCTGCAGACGAGCACAAACAACAACTCCAGTCATATTACAAGCTAACAAAAGATGACCTGGAGGAGATTACCAAGGAATGGTCGACATACCTCCTTGTTGCAGAAAACCCCGTAGAGATGTCCAACATAGATAGCCCTGAAGCTATGCCAGATAGACGAGGACCACACAATAATAAGAAGGATGTGGAAGTTCAATATATCCACAGGACATCCACGAAGACTACTTCACTCTCACCTGCGAAGGGAGGTGATGATGAAGAACTAGGGGGCACAAAAGTTGAATAGAGCAAAGGCAAAGTTACCCTACCTAGGGATGAGGCATATCCCTCCAAGAAAAGGAAGATTACCCCACCGAGGCCCTCATCTAGAAAGAAAGCTAAGGCCACCCGAACCACGCTTAAGACTACGCTTACCCCGAATGATTTTGACTTCTTAATTGCCGCGCTGAATGATGTTTCATTAGAGCTAGTGGAAAAGCAAGAAACAAAGAAGGAGGAACTATTCCACTGGATCACGCGTGAATTCAAAGAAGTGCAGCAGGAACTTCAGTCCAGGCAAGCAGTTTCTACGATGTCTTTAACAATGGAAATATCAGGAACAGGTGATGAGCCCACATAGTTATGCCAGATCATCGAGAAAGTTGAAGCTTGCCTTCGATGAGCTCAAGAAGACATAGCGAAATCCACCCAGGCTTTGGTGCAAGCACATAGCGCACATGAAGAGCAACGAAGAAAGGAAGAACAGGAGCAACTTGACTTACAAGCGAAATGGGAGGAGGAAAAAGCCTAGTTACAGCCGAGCAAGGACCGGTTGGTAGCAGAGAAACTTGAAACACAAGAATGAGTTCAAAAGGAACTACACTCTGTGACGATCATAGAAGTGAAGATGGAAGATCATCTTCCACAACAAGTGACCCAACTGGAAGAAGTAATCCAACAACTTCAACAACGCATCACGGATTTGGAGCTCTGCACTGTGCCTGAGACACCCCAAGAGATAAGGGATCTAAGAGAGGCCACTGCTCGAAGTGCAGTCGACCGATTAGAAACTTTGGCTTCGGAATGTAGGTAGCTAAGAACCAGAAGTGCCCAAACCTATGAAGCCTTCACAGAGAATCCAGAATTGCATACATTGGAGGCATAACTCCACAAAGCAAAGCAACATGCAGATGTGCTACAAGCACAGCTGAAGTCCGTGACCCCAGTTGAAAGAATGAAGAGGTTCGTAGAGAAATGCACATCCCAACAATGAGTACACACATTGCAAAGTAAAGTAACAGACCTCTCTCAATGACTGTAACCACTCCAAGAGAAGGCATACCAACTGTTCACCGAACTTGAAATCTAGGGAGCTGAACTCGAACAGGGTGTCATCACTGCAGAACAACGTTTGGAAGAACTACTCAATGACACAGTAATCCAGGAATTTACTGAACAAGAGGCTATCACACTGCAGCAGGTTGAAGCTGCTCGAGCCAAGCTCGAGATATTCAAAGTGGAATTGGTCAGACTTGAGTGACTTGGGACGAGTCACAGGTGAGTGTTGAGGGCTTGTTGGCCCTTGACCAAGTTTAAGAGTACTTGGTCATACTTGACCACTTTTGGGACTGCGACAACTTGCCAAGGAAGGAGCGCAACACAAAGCAGAAAATAAGGAAGCATGACCTATTTTGGGGTCCATTTTAGGGTTTTGGTTTGATGTAACGGGAAAGGGATGTCGGCCCATGGGTTTACCCATGTTTAGGCCCATTTTGTAATCTATAAATAGGCAAAGTAGATAGTAAGATAAGGGGAGATAGTAATGTAGTACGTCTATGTGATGTATGAATGAAAGCTTAGTGCTAGTAATTGGATTTGTGTGATCGGATGTATCTTAGAGTGCTCTGTGCATGAGATCAGAGAGCTAAGTGTAGTTTGTTATAGTCTGATGCTGAAGAGCAAGGGAGAAGGATCTAGCGAGCTGCGCAGATATTCTATCTTGTGCAAAGTAAGGGTCATTAGAGCTCTGTGCTATAACTGCTTGACCAAGATAATATAAAGAGGACTTTGTGGACATAGCCCCAGGGTGGGGGTGAACCACGGTAACTCTGTGTATAGTGTTTTGTGCTTCGCTCTTATGTATTTATCTCTTTTTGGCTAAGTGCTTGATATGATTAAGTAGATCAAGTTATGATTTGTGCTTTCAATGAATTAATGAACATTAGATCTGATATATGAGATACTTAGTGCTTGATCTGTTGAATCTAACCTATATTTCCATGGGTAAGTACTGAATCATTCTTTGTATAAGTATTCACTATGATTCTCTATGCCTTCTGTGAAGTATATTAATGAATGTATGTTAAGGAATAACTAATGCTAAGTGCGTTGTAAGAAATATAATCATAGATATGTGTCCTAGCTAAGGTTGCAGACACCTGAGTATTGCAACCACCCCTTCCTCTACCTCAGGTGAGACTTCATCTACTTCGCAGGTGTTGCCGAAAGGGCCGGTAGTTAGGGATTTGTTGGTGTGCTCTTGAGTGTTGAACCCTGGGTCTGCCCCTGTGCCAACAGTCACCTTTTAGATTCTTTTTGATCCCTTCCCAGGCCTCATATTGTGAAAATGTACAAGGTATCCAACCTTTTGAACCTTTGACTTTTCATGATCCCTTTCTGAGATGGATTGATCACTTTCCTACTAGTATGCCTTCGCACCAATTTTTCCCTCCCACCTGCCTCCATGATCTAGACCTTACAATTTCCAATGATGCAATACATTTTCTAACTCATGTTATTTTTGTGCTTAACTTATCACTGCTTTGGTTTATGATGAAGCACAAAGGCAGGTATTGTGAGACATTGCTAGGGTGGTTTGACTGGCTATTTGACTATACCTAAAATTCATCCAACAGGGAAGTAGAGGTAAGTAGGTAGGCATTTGCATTAATTATATATACCATTTTCATTTCATGCTAGAGTAGTTTGTATTTCCATTTGTCTATATGCTTGCTTTCATTTTTTGTACTATAAATTTATGAGTTGGGGGTGATATCACCACCCCAAATGATTACTAATAGTCTTATACTGAGATAAAGCAGGTCACAAGTTATGCCAGAGATGTTGAGGTTCTCATGCGCTCTATGGTGAGCACATGTCCCCAAGTTAGAGCTAGATGTTATCCCTAGCCTAGGGATAACTAAGGAGATTATGTATCGTGGCCCACAGGTCCTAGACATGGAGTACCGAGATCCAAATAGACTTGATCTTGGCCATGGATGACCCATCCTTTTCTTCTTCAGTGCCTCCACCTTCATAGAAGCAACAACATCCATCTCATCGTCCTAGTCCTTCAACATAAATGGGTCTTTCTCCATGAGGTAATGAGTTCGGGTATCATGGTATGTGTCACTCTGATTCTCAAAACATTTGAATATGTGCATTTAATTATTTTTACTTATAACTTGCACTTGGACCTTATGCCTTTCCACTTGACCACATATGGGGAGAATGACAAGATTCCCTAGTAAGCTGGTTCCCATAAGGTTTTGAGTTTCCACTGGGGGTATTCATGAAAGGTCATCATCCGTTCCCGCTATACTTACCACTTTTCATCATTTTCCCGCTCATCCTTCCCATACACTAATCCAGGCATTGGGTTGGCCAAACTATCAAAGGGTTGTACCTTACCGTGTGGGAAGAAGGGGCTAAAGGACCAGAGGGTAAAAGTAGTTAGAAAAAGATAAAATCCAAAATAATGAAACCTTTAGATGCTTCGCCTAGGGATCCCCAAGAAAGCAATACAATTCTTCTCAGTAAGAAATAGAGGGACCCATAAAAATAATGAATCAAGACCTAGTTAGAGGATAGGGGGTCTCATCATGAGCCAACCTATTAGGTCCATGGGAATGTAGTGGTATGACACTAGCATTCAGTTGGTCACCACGACAGGGTAGGGGATCTTGGTGGCATATCCAAGAGAAAGGGGGTCTCATCACGAGCTAGCCTTCTCATTTCTGTGAAATGCTTGTGGGTAACATTGTCACCACTGGTCACCACGCCAGGGAAATGTCCCCAAACTATCCTCTTGAAATAAAAAGAAATAAGAATAAAATATAAAAGGCATGAATGGGCTTGGAAACATTTGCATCTATGGCAAGGTGCAACTCACCCTCTTCAGAGGCATCCACAGGTAAGCCACACATTTCCTTGTTATCACTGCACCCATTGCCCAGACATCCCTTACCACCTCATCCACTCACATGGTCTGGATTTGACTTCACCCAGGAACATCCCACATCCAATGAGCATCAGCCCAATAGGATGTCCTAGCATCCCGTCCAAACTTGGCTTGTAAAATAGCATGATGTCTTTGAGCACTTGTCCGAGTAAAAGGGGTTTCATGCACATGTTTAAATAACTTGATGATTATATGTGATTGAAATTTCTATGATTCATGTGACTTATGATCCCATGGAGGGCGTATCTGTTGATGTTGTAGGGCCACACCTGATGGATAGGTACACGTGGGGAGATGATTAGTTTGGACCTCCATGGGGCTAAAATCCCACCAGATGGATGCTGAGACCCCAGCCAAGGGCAAAGACAGATCATGGGTTTGCACCAAAGAGAGAGGAGGATGTTCCACCAGGGACAGCCTGGCAAGCATGGACCCAGTCTTTCCATTTCACCATGATGTAGGCCTTGGAAGGTCCATGACATCACCCAGGTCACCCAACATTTTGGATACTTTGGAGGCAGTTGTGTGCCAAGTGGCATGTGTGGCAAGATCCTGAGGCCCAAGGAGGCCTAACGTTTTTCTCCAGGAGGCCAACATTGTCCGAAAAGGGCCTAACATCACGCTAAAAGGGCATGACATCATCTTTACAGCTTGATTTAGGGTTTTATTATGACATTTAATGTAAAAAATGGATAGTATGTGTAATTGGCCATGTCAGCCTTTTTGACCTAATTCTGGTCATTAGTATTGTATAAATAAGGGTTCTAACCCTTTTATTATTCATCATATTTCACTAACACTTGTGAGGACTGAAATTTGCACCCTATCTAGGGTTTCTTGGCTGAAATTTTAGGCCCACTTGTTGAGGAAGGCTAAATTTGGAGTATTTTGGCAAGTTTCTTGGTGGATGTGTTCAACTAGGGTTTTACTTGATGATTCTTGATGTATGTAAGTGATATTTCCATAATTCTTCTTAATTGAATGGTTATAGTATTATTTATCTTGAATTTACATTAAATATTATGAAATTTCTTTTTTAAACCCTAGGTAGACTAGCACATGTTATTGTCCTAGCTTTAAAAGCCTTCACCTACTAGATCTTTTCAAGAAACCATTTTTCTTGAAGCATTTTCTAAGGCCTTTCCATTGCAACACCTTAGTATCCATTGCTTCATATTAGCTGATTTTTTGCTTCATCATTGAGTTAAATAAGGAGGAAATCCACTAAGGCCTAGGGTTACCTACACCTTAGTAGCTAGTTTCCCCTAGGGTTTGATAATTGGAGCCTTGGGTTACCAACACTCCAATCTATCAATCTCTCTTGTATTTGACTCTCCTACTATCATTATTTCTCTTCAACATTTGCTGCCACATCATTGACTCCATTTTCCCTAAAGCACTAGTATAAGTGTTCTTGTTGAGTGATTGATCAAAACAACCATCAAAACCTATACCTTGAGCTTCCTACTAACCATTTCTAACACTATAATATCCTAACCTACTAACATTATTGATGTTGTTACTAAAGTAATCTACAACCATACATTGCAACATTAAAATCTTCTAAAAGCAATTCAAAAGACTGATTATTGCATTATCTTAATTGCTTCTAATAAATGCTAGTATTATGATGTTAATTGTTGATTATTCTCAGTCATTTTGAATCTGTTTCAAGGAACTTAATGTGAAGTATTGACTTATAAATGTTGTTGTTATAATTTTCTGTTTGCTTCATCATTATCAGCCAAATTTCTTTTATTGAGAAAGTCTATGGTTTTATGAAGGTCTAACCAGCAAGTGTACTTGAAAATATATATAGTTTCTTGGTGCTTTGTTCTAGGCAGGTACACCTTGATATATTATCATTTCATTGGTTATAAAACCAGGACTTTTTGATCAGTGGTGACTTGTGAGAGGGGATATTTTATTAGCCATTTTGACCTTGCCTTCTCAAACCCCCAGGTCATCGGGGACATCTCCCCTAGGCCTACAACCCTAAATAGAAAGAGGAATCCTATTGAGGTGACAGTGATAGGATAGCCTCATGTTATGCCAATTTGATTTCCATTTACTTCTCCTTTTATCAAAGTACAAATTGTGTGATAACAGGTCCCAATGACATAAATGTGTAAGATCCCTTCTGTGAAAAGGAAA
>SNQJ01S0243691.1:0-13314 GCA_010110895.2 Picea sitchensis
TCTGATCAAAACTTGTGGGTTTTGAGAGTCTTTTTCCTTGCTGCTCACTATCACAGCCTTAGCAAAATCTTCTTTCTGAACAGGCTGATTAGGGGCTTCAGTTTTTTCTACATTCTTCTTAGATCTCAAATTATATCTACCAAGATTTTCCTTTGCTTTCTCTCCCTTGCTTAACTCATTCATTTGAATATCCATTAAAAATTGCTCATAAGAGGATTGAGTCAAGTGTGGGGATGGGGAAGTATCACCTAAACAGTGAATCTCAGGATCAACTTCAATCTCCTCTTCTTCTTCATCTGCCACTAAATTATTTTGCAAAGGATCTTGTATCCTTTGATCATCTCTCTCTCTATTTCTGGGAAGGATTTGGGGAGCATTGTTGGGTCTTCTGAGATCACCTCTGTTTTTAGTGTTTTGAGCATTTCTATATGGTTGTCTTCCTTATGATTTTAATTTCTCAATTTCATTGGAGAGAGATTTTACTAATTTGGTCAACTCATCTACTTGAGAATGGACAACAGAGGAATCAGAAGTCGAAGCTTCAGCTTTTCTTTTTCTCCTATCCGTATCAGATTTCCCCCTGAGTTTATCTGATGCCACTGTGTTGGATTCTACCTCTAAGGCAACATGTTGGATATGAACCAACGAAGGTGACCTTCTTTCTCTCAAAAGGAGGCAGAATTCGGAATCAAAAGCACTAGCATAAGTGATTTTTTCCATGGTTTCAGTGGGTTTGATCTCATCAAGGATTTTCTTGTACATTTTGTTAAATCTTTTAGAAAAGTCATAGACAAACTCTCTTTCTTTCCTTTTCAAAGATCCAAATTCAGTGACGTAGTACAAAAATCCTTTTTGTCACCCCAATGCCTCAAGAAGGCTTCATCCAATGCCTCAATACTAGTAATAGATTTAGGGGCTAGACCCCTAAACCACTTCCTAGCCTCACCAAACAGGCTTTGGACAAAAACCCTCATCCAAACATCTTCATTTTCAATATTTTGGTTATCTGCATAGCTGTAGAAAGCAGTAAGATGTTCCTCAGCTGTTACATCTTCTTCTCCCGTGAATTTAGGCATGTATTTCAAATAATTTGCAGGGGGAAGAGCATTCAGTGGCTGAGGCAAAAGTAGAGGAGCATATCTTGTAACCACTATGGCATCCATCCTATTAGCAGGGGGGTTAACATCTGCCATTTGATTTTGGATTCTTGGTGAACAAGAAGGAGAAGGAGACTTGACTGTATGTAGATTAGGAGAGGAAGGAACAAATGAAGGGGGGGTTTTAGTTTTCACAATAGAAGGTTGAGTATTTGAAGGGGATGGTAAGGTCTGAGAGGGAGATGAAGTTCCTACTTCTTTGGTAGCAAAAGTTTTAACGAAAAGGGGGGTGGCAAAACCTAAAGTAGGGAAATCTTCAAGACTATCAAGATTGAAACACTTCTCAATGTTAGGGGAAGAAAATATATCAATGTTTTCCTCTTTCAATTCAGTCTCAAAGGAAGATAGACTGTAACTTCAAGCAAAGACGTGAGTCCAACACTTCCTCCATACTTACACAACAAATGACCAATCAAAACCTGCCCCTAAACAAAAGAGCATGAAACAATGCTTTCCATCAAATTTTGAGTAAGCAACACTTTCACGATAATGCATAGGGTGCAATGCAACAGTGGACAGTAGGTGGCAGAAGAAAGCGGGTTGACAACCTGAGGGTTTGGCCCGAAAAGAGCACGAAAATTATTACTCCCCTCACAATATTCCACATTAATACTCACAGAGTCGGGACTATGCACGAGCGTATTAGCTATGAAGACCAACAATCTTAACATACATGCAGAGTGTCCACAAAATCCCACAGGCAAGAGGCAAAGAGAACCCATTTTCGAATAGGGAAGAAAACCCAAAACAAGGGACCAGAGGCAAAGTAGGCCTAGGGGTATCCCCAACCACATTCTTTTCATAGCAAAATTGCGAACAACACTTGGCCCTTACATCGTGAAAGAAGAAGTCCGAGGAAGGAAAATACTACTTGTCTACCATGAATGGGAGAAATATAACACTGCCAGTGGATGAATCTC
Source organism: Picea sitchensis (assembly GCA_010110895.2). NCBI lineage: Eukaryota > Viridiplantae > Streptophyta > Pinopsida > Pinales > Pinaceae > Picea > Picea sitchensis. The sequence goes on from SNQJ01S0243691.1 coordinate 2,078, forward strand.
TTCTCCAACCCTACATCAAAGGAACTTGACTTCTTCAGGGCCCAGGCCCCATGTAAGTAGGTAGGTCATTTTGATCTCTTGCATTTGCATCTTGATTTCTCATGATAGTTTGGTTGCATTTCATTTTTTATTTTCATTTTGCTGTACTTGCATTATTGATTTACATATTTTGCTTTCATCATATTATACAAAAAAAAGTGCAAAAATTTATTTTCTAGATTAGTTGTCAATTTTGAAGTTTTGGATTTTTTTTTTTTATATGAGCAAAGGGTGAGTGAGCCACCCTAGTTTTCACAGTTTGTTGTTTCAGTGTGTGTAGGCACGATTCTAACCAGGGGATGTTGAGGTTCTCATGCGCTCTGTGACGAGTACGTGTCCCCGAGTAGAAGCCAAATGTTATTCCTCATTTCTAGGTATAACTAAGGAGATGATGTCTAGAGGCCCTCAGGTTGCAGACATAGAGTGTCGATGGATGGATTGACTTGTGATGTCCACTTACACAGATGAAGACTTGCTTCACCATCATACTTCTCTGGTTCATCGTGATGGCATTCACCACATGACCTTGTTTTCAGAAGACAATGGGTCTTGCTCCATGAGGTACAAGTCATGTATTATGGAAAGTGTCACTTTAATACTTGTGGAATTTGAGTATGTTGCATTTTAAGCTGCTTTGATTATAGAACGCATGCTTGGAAATTATGCTCTTTTCCCTATTTCACCTTGGTGGTTCACATTGTTCCCTAGTAAGTAGTCATCCTTGGGGAAAGGTTTGATACTGGGAGGTCTCATTGATAAGTCATCGTACCATTCTCGATCATACTTGTCACTTTTCACATTTCATTCTTTTCCTTCCCCCATCTTTTGGGATTTTTGGGTGTATTGACCCAAGAAGGGATTGTACCTCATTTTGTGGAAAGAAGGGGTTGAAGGCCCAAAGGTAATATAGCTGGAAAAAGATAGCCAAGTCATAACATTATAGGTGCTCCCCTAGAGAGGTCTCGAGAACAATGAAATGTTTCTCCTAAAAGAATTTGAAGACCTGCAAAACCAAACTCACATTATATAGATGTACTGCTTGTTGAGGTGTGTACACTTATGTGGTGTCCCTTTATTTCCATGCATATGGCACTTTGTGTACCTCTAGCTTCAAGTGATGTTGTGATACTCTTTTCTTTACATGTCTTATAGTACGCAATTGATTTGGACTTTAATTAATTAATGGAAATAAATGGGCTTGGAAAAAGGATGCATTGAAAATGAAGGTGCAACACACCCTGTACAAAGGCACCCATAATTGAGACAATACGAACCCTTGTATGTCATGAACCCCATGCCCAAATTTGTTTCCCCCATCCATATCATACTCCTTACATGACTTGGAGAGGGTCCACCTAGGAAACACTCCTTGACCTAAGGAATGACTCATCAAGTAGGTCACCATGACAACCCTCCCATACCTAAACTTGGCAAGTTGCATAGGGTCTTTGAGCACCTGTTTAATTTGAAAAGGTACTTTTGATGGACATGTTTAGGTGGTTCTTGTATTAAATGTGATTTACTTTGCATGATACATTTGACTTGAGACCCTTGGAGGGCACATTCATTTGTCTTTGCAGGACCTTACTTGATGGACGTTTTTGAAGGAACAAGCCTAGCTTGGGCTTTTGTTGGGTCAGGAAGCCCATGTTTTGGCTGCCATGACCCACACCCTTGGAACAAATAGATGGTGAACATTGCCTTTGGAGGCATGAGGAGACACCTTGAAGGATTAAACCTAGCTCCCCTTTTCCCAACGTTTGACCTTGGAAGGTCAAAACATCTCTCCCTGGGGCTTGACGTCATGATTTGGGGCTAGGGTTTGATGATGGTGGTATTGAATTAATGAATAATTGGCATGCCTTGATGGAGAGAAGTCCCCAACGCGTGAAGGGATGGGATTTGGAGGCCCAACGACTTCCTCTCCAAGCTTGACGATTTACTAAAAGTGCCAAAACGTCACCCAATTAGGGCACGATGTCATCTTTTTAGGGTTACTTATATGAAAAATCAAAATTAAATTTGTAAAGGGGAAAAATAAAGGAGTTCAACCTCATTATTTTTTGTTTTACCCTAATGATATGTGGATAAACTATTTTTAGAGGTCTTGTATAAATAAAGACCTATTTCATTTCATTTTTATCATAGCTCTCTCACTTGAGAAGACATACTTGGTTGAAATTTTTTCCCTTTTGGGGCATTTGAGCTATCTCTCTCTCTTGTGCAAAATCTTGGATGCTTGTTGGTCTATTGTGGAGCTAGAGTGGTGCGCTACCCTTCTTGGAAGCTTATTCTTGCATGTGGATGGAATCTACTTGGTAATTTAGTGTTTTATCTTGCTATCTTGTGGAATTGGTAAGGAATTTTTTGCATTTTGTTGGTAATTTCTTCTTATTTCATGCCATTCTTGTCTAAAACTCTTGGAGGAGTATAAGGGCATATACCCTCCACCAAGTTCATCTTAATTGTTATTGGATAAATCATTTTTGACAAGGTTGTTAGGAAGTGTAAAAGGGCTTACACCCTCCTAGACTTACCTTTGTTGGATTCTCTTCCTCTAGGGAGTAAAAGGGCTTGCACCCCTACAAAAGTATTGGATCCACCTCTTACAACCAAGACTGCATTACCCAATATATTAAAGTACTAATTTGAAATTGCATCGGAGAAACAAAATCGTTGCATTGGAGAACATGTTTTGTCGAGGTATTTCACTTGTTTAAAGTGGATTCAATTATATATGTTATTAGCTTGCTCGAGGCCTTAGGGCATCTAGCTTGGCTAAGTATTTATTGTTGCCATTATAAATTTATGCTACAACCATTAGGGTTGCGATAAAACTCACTCAAACTCTTTGTTTTACTCACTATTCCACCATTGAAATTTGTTTGTAAGCTACTATAATTAAACTACTTGATGTTGGCTATCTTTTGGGTGGCTTACTTGTTGATTTTGTTGGTTGGATTTTGTTGTTGTAGAAAAAGTTTGCTATAGTCACTTGGCTATCATAATAACTTGCTGATAACATCATCTAACAACCTTTTATTGTCACTGAAGTCTGTTCTATTTCACTAGAGTTAAACTAGTAATTGCTAGCTTAGCCTCTTGCATCATTTACTTGACTTTTGGTGATATATCTTGTAGCCATTTTATTCATTTACTTGCTGATATAAATTCATGTTTACCACTGAAATAAAGTACGACAAGCTTCACTTGCTTGTCCCTTTGATTATTTGTCTTGTATATCCATATTTTGCCTTGTCTCGGGTAGGTATAACACTCTTTTGCATGTACACTATACTTTGACAACCTACCCCTATCAACAAGACTCTTATCCAAGCCCCTTTCCACTTCCTAATTCGACCCATAGGGGTTTCACCTTCCATCACCTCACTTTCCATCTCAATCCCCCTAGGGTCACCAAGATTCCCCCCTTGTGGTAGTTTTTATCATCACTAAAGCGAGGGGAGTGTCTCTCTAAGGTGACAGTGGATAGATACTCTCACAGTTGTCCCACTATTGTAGTTTGGGTCAGGCTTTACCCAACCTACAATCTGTACGATAACAACCTACTCTATTTGTAACGACCCCATCGTTACGACTACGTGTGAGGCAACGCTAATGCAAGGGAAAAATTTGTATTTTTTTTTTTTTCCAGGTAGGAAGGCAAACGACGACAACAGTTAAACAACACAATTGACGTTGAACGCGACGCACACAGATCAGGCAACAAACAACCACGACTCAACACACTAGCACATTGTGCAGCTGTACGAAACATGCAACAATCAAGACAAATAAAAACGACTACCCGCCCGACACAAGCAAGACACCGCCTACAAGCTAAAGGACAACATCAACAACCCGACGCAGTGGCTTCGATAACCAATAACTAGAAACCTCTACGTCGTGCAAACCAAATGCGTTAAGGCCTTACAGGATCAAGTACCAACATCAATGACAATGAACAACGCCCACATCAGAAAGCACAGACTCCGGCCAGGTTGTCATTCGCCTCTATTAATCAGGGTGCACAATGATCCCCTCATTAGGAATCATGTCGTCACCAGGTGATAGGCGTGATAGTAACCCCGACGCAACATAACATATGTACACCAATAACCCAAGAAATCCAATGTGCTAGGAGACCGAAATAACTGACAAAATACATGAAGACCACACCCAAGCCCCAACAACAAGTAGACAAGACACAAGGTGACAATACTCAATTAGAAAGCGCAACTAACCAAATGATTTCGTGGTTCCTACAAGGCAACCTGTGTGGTGAAAAAACTATGACTATCCACCAATTACAATTCGCCTTAAGGCCCAAGGTTACGCCATTGCATCAGACAATGATATGAACATGATGCAATTTACACTATTTATTAAACAAGGCACCTTGACGTGCCTGAAACAAATCTTTATATAGGTACAAGCATTCATTGATGTATAATATTAATATTATTTAATTATTATCTATCATTTGCAAATGACTATATCAACCCTTATCAATTTATCTAATATTATTATCATTAATTTTAAATATCATGAGAAGAATTTAGGTAAACCAAAACTTTCCAATGTAGTTTTTATGGTTGGAACCCAATCCCCAATTCCATCGATTTACAGGTACATTTTAGCACTAACTAAATATCATTATCTAAATTAACAACATAATGCATTGAGGTGGAATGAATAAATAACTCGATATATCATAAGGCCCTTCAAATTAAATTAAGTTCATTCGCAAATTATTAAACTCAACAATTTCTGAGCACAACTTGACCTTGATAACATTAAGTAAGAATTGTACCACAGTCTTAACCATAAATAAGACTTGTCAATCAACACACAGGGAGAGATTATCAATCAAACGCAAATAAAAAGTAGAGATTATCATAAAAAATCGTTGCCAATCTATACACTACAACCATTACATCGCAATTACACTCAGCCATAAATTCTATGTCATTAAAATAAAAAAAATGTTGTCTACTTCAACATTGTCATGTGATAAAGTTGTCTAATAAAAGGGTAAGATATCGTTGTCTTCTAAAAGTTTGGGTTGTCTTTTAAATATAACTTTTATACAAATATATCGCTATAAAAACATGCAACAATACACTGTATCACTATGCAAATTCAACGCTATACAAATACACAGCTAAACAATTTATATCGCTGCCATCAAAAATATATAATCGTTGTTATGGTGTAAATGATATCTATGGTATAATTCTATTAGCTTCGTAGTATGAATCTATTACATTCGCAGTATAATTCGTCGGCATAAGCTTATTAAATATATGCAATCATTGTCTTGATACATATCATAAAAACGTTGTTCAATATTTACTGTCAGAACGCAGTCAAAGTAAATGTTAATCGCTGACTATAAAATGGTAATTTGTAGTGAAAGTAAAAGGGTGATCGCTGACTTTACAAAGGGTAAATCGTAGACAACAGTAATTGGTAAATCATTGTCATAATAAAATGGTAAATCGCAGTCAAGTAAATGGTAAATCATTGTCGTAATAAAATGGTAAATCACAGTCAAGTTTTACATATGAAATCGTGGTCAATAATCATTCAATTCATAGAGTAAATGGATGGTATTGCTGGCTCGAATATAGGTGAAATCGTAGAGCAATTACATATGATGTTGTTGTCATTTATATACATGGATTTGCTGAGCCAAATGCAAGTTAACACTGTCATAACCATATAATAAATTGGGGAGGTAAAATCGCTAGAAGCTTGGTGCAAAAACTGTGCAATGTGTCACGAAATGCGTAGGGTGGAAGCTATGTAGTGTGCCACGAAAAATCGTGGTTGGATGTTGGGTAAAATTCCCAGAACATCATGTTGAATGATGGAAAATGTGCGAGGAGAAAATCGTGGTTGAATGCCTGGTAATATGCCCAGGAAATCGTGTGGAATGCTTGGTATATCGTGGTTCAAAACACATAGATTTTTCCCACTCAAACGTTGGGGTTCATTGATCAACATGCAGAGATGATCAAGTGTAAGCAATTGAAAAAATGCAGAGTAATAATTGTATTAAAACGCAATCAATATGTGGTCAATAAATCGCAGAGTAAAATAATATAATGTACAACTGTAAAAATCGGTGAATATATATGTAAAACACAAAGTTGATCATTCAAGGAATGCAGAGATAATCATTCAAGGAAATGCATAGTTTTATCAAGAAAAACGTAGAGATACTCAATCACAAGAAGGCGCAAAGACCAATCGTTCGACAATGAATCAATAAAAAATGCAAGGATACTCATTCACAAGAAGGCGCAAAGACAAATCATTCAGCCATGAATCAATCAAACACAACGATAAGTAAGGGATAGATAGTTGGGTAAAATTTACCCTTCACTCATCATCCATGCACATAAAAACAAGGCATTTGAATCTATAGGTCTTTAAACACCGAAGTGGCGACCGCCGATTCAGCTCTTGACCGACTGCTCAGGCACGGATTGATGACTAAAGGGATAAGGGATGGAATATAAAAACACAATCTCTTCCTATTAATCAATAAACCCACCTAGAGAAATAACATGTGTAATTTAAAGTTCATTGCAAGTAACAACTTAAACCGATGTACCTTAGCCAACGTGAATGCTCCGTAGTTTATGTCCCCCGCACACTCCATCCAGCTATCGCTTACCGACCGATGTGACCTCACCGGTACCTCCCAGTCAATGTTAGGGGTACTCTTCTTCCCCCTGAGCCCCTCGAGTCGCAAAGGGGCCATGCACACAATACCAGAGAACTGCTAGCACCCAACTTGCCTCGCAAGGTCGAGCTACCACTCGTTACCCGAGATGGGTATCCCAACTCCCACAAGAGAAACTCAGTCAAGACAAAATTCAACAACGTAACGTTACGCAAAAATGTGAGATCCATACTCCTCCTCCTCCATCATTTTTATAGAGTTTTTAGGTAATTAGTTTCTCAAATTCTTATCAAATTCCTTTTTCATTAATTTTAATTAGGAAAAACCTCCCCCGTACACATGTTGCCCGATCCCCTAGTTGCACTAGAAAAATTATTTTATTAATTAATTAATTATTCCTATTTCCCTCACCCACCTAAAAACATTCCTAAAAACGCTCCTAGGTGTCCCAATATTCCCTTACACTTCTTAAATGACTTACACCTTGCTTAATTCCTAGTTGAATTCATAATTAGAAAGTTCCAAGGCCAAGATTCCTTACTAAGTTAGACATTCAACTTTTTCTTTATGTTTCCCCTTTTCTTTAGGTTTCCCCTTTTTCTTTGAGTTTCCTATTTCTTTTAAGTTTCCCCCTTTTTCCTTTTTAACTAAAAATCAATTTAGCAAGTGTAGATGAAACAACCAATTACCCCTTTTTCTTTTTATCTAAAATTAAATTAGCAAAATAGATAAAACAATCATTTCCCTTTTTAAATTTTAATCTTTCATAAAATTTTGTTTTTAATAAGTAATTTGAATTTCTTACCCCCCTTTTTGTTACATGTTTATTTGTGTTACACATCAAAAATACTCACTTTGATAGTGTCGCAAGTGTCGTCATTACAAAGGTCGCAAGTGTCGTAATTACAAGTGTCGCATTTTGCTCACAAGTGTCGCAAGTGTTAGGGAAGAATACTGCCATGATGCCTATGTCGTGCCTATAATGACATGAGAAGGACACTTGAAACACCTCAAACATTTGATTTGGAAGAGAAGAAGTGAGTCAGCAGTCTTACAAACCTTTTGCCATCTGAAAGCACCTAAAAAACTGAGCTTTTGAAGGAGAGCGCTCCTCTATACCTCTTCTGGGAGCGCTAGCGCTCCCCCTTACACTGTCTGGGAGTGTTATAAATCTCCTTTGGCCCTTTTGAGGGAGCGCTGGTATCTTTAGGAGCGTTGGCGCCCCCCTTAAGCCTACTAGGGAGCGTTGTAGCGCTCTGATGGCCCTTTTGAGGGAGCGCTACCTATTCTGGGCAGTAATTAAGTTGTTGAGATGAATGGGGGAAGGATCTTTTCATTCTTGGAAGTCAGTCTGATTCAAATCCCTAGTCCAACCATGATCTTAGGGCAGATCCTCAACTAAAGGAGGCAAATCCTCAACTTCCCCAAGGATATCTCAAGTGGTTAAAGCCTCTCCAAGGCTATATAAGCAAGCTTTCTAATGGTGAAAGAGGACTGGAAAGAGAGAATCACACCAAACTTATGATCTCATAAGTGGTGCTGGAACATAGATATTTTGGAAGCAAGAGACCTGTGATCTCATAGGGAGCAATCGGTGAAACTATCATCATTTGGATCGTGGATCTTTTGAGCAAGGGTTAGACAAGGAGGACTTGACGGAACTGCTGCAATCCATCTACGGCTGTAAGCAATGTTTTGTCCTCGTTAATATAATTTGCTTGGCCTGTTTCTTTCTAATTCGTGTTCAATCTCACATGAATTTGTCTCTTTAATAGATAGACCTATTTTGGACTAATCTTGATAGAGTAGCAAGTGGTCGTACTTTGTTTGTGTACAGGGCTTATCGAAGAGTGAAAGATTGGAGCTCAACTCGGAGCGTGCAGGGACAAACACTCGTAAAAGGTACTTCTTTTCTCCTTCCTCCTCACACACTAGTCCACCTAGATCTAAAAGGAAGTCAGTGACCATGATAAGCACTTTCTATCTTAGAGTTAAGAGTCTAGCTCTTTGAGGCGATCTACCTATCCGTAGGGAGATTTTCCTTCAACAATTTGTTATTATCTTGACCAGATGTTCTATTTAGAACCTAGAATTTAATTTCATTAGGGTGGGAGACATTTTCATTAGGGAAAAATTTGTTATTAAATCTTACTTATCACATCATTCCTTTTAAGGCCAACTAGGTTTATTCACTTAACAGTTAAAATCACAACGTGCCCTTCAGAACGCACTACGTGCTCCAAGGGTGCCACCCGTCTCCTTTCGTTTTCCTTGCGTGATCTTCCCTTTAGGACACACTATGTTCTCCAAGGGTGTCACTTGCCTCTTTCTATTTTCCTTGTGCGACGTGCCCTTCAAGACACACTACGTGCTCCAAGGGTGCCACTCGCTTCTTTTTGTTTGCCTTGCACAATGTGCCCTTCAAGACGCACTACGTGTTCCAATGGTGCCACTCACCTCTTTAATGACTTGGTAGACATAAAAAAACCCCTAGAGTCAATACTCCGTCAGGTGATCTTGTGGGAGACTAAGGGCCTCTAAAGTATAAGGTCTCTGCCTTATTGCGTGCCCTTTAAAATCATCACGAGTGATTGTCATAGTCTGCCCTCACGACATCGTGGGTCTTCTTGAACTAGGTAATCGTTAACCTACAGTTCAAGCCACGGCGGGAGTGTTATTAGGTTTTCGCAGAGCCGTTGTCCACACCTCTCCCTCAGGTCTCTGGTTGTCCTGCGTGACCCCTCTACTCCACATGTGAGTCTGGTCGACAAGTTATCATCAACCTGCATCCATCAACGAATCATGTCAGTAACAATAAGCAATCATCATAACATCTAATCATATGTACTTGTGTCACATTAATAACATTCAAACCCAACAATCCTCTCCCTGACTCAATCCAGAGTCCAAGGGGTTTCATCGATGCCTCTGCATCCTCAATGTCCAAAGTCTTGCACACTGAGGATAACCCAGTCAATAACACCTGTCTATGTGAATATAACAAAATAACATATCGTCAATCCATAATGTCTCATAATCATAATCGAACGATCGATAGTACAATAATCTGGATCACTTGCAAGCAAGTGTCCTCAAGGATAAGTTCACTTAGTGTGCGCAAGATTGGGATGTTGCATACACGCCCTCTTGGTTTAAACTTCATCCCGAAGTTTCACAGTATATAAATGTTGAAATAAAGTGTATCACGGTATCATAAGTCTATCTATCAAACAAAAAAAGGAAACTGTTGGAGCATATCATATGCATCCTCCCAGGTCACCGAGTGTGAACTATAGCTGTCCCACTGGACCTTGACATGATCTACTGTTCATCGTCGTAGTTGTCGAATGCGATGGTTCAGAATAGGATCGACTCTACCATGAGCGCACCCTTGTCTAATACCTGCAAGGAACTCGTGTCAATAACACGTGTAGGGTCACTAATATAATGTCTGAAATAGATACTTGAAAAATATCATGCATACGCCTAAAAGAATCATGAAAGGCTATTCAATAGGTCACGAGCCTCTATTTTCCACAATCTTGCAGGATCCCACGAACCTGGGAGATAGTTTAGCACCCTTTCCAAACTTGATCGAACTCTTATGCAGTTTGAACTGTTAGGATAGCCAATCGCCACATCGTAACTACGGTCGACACGATGCGCATCGTCATAACTGTTCTGTCAATATTGCACTTCCTTGATCCACTAGTACATATGACCAAATTTGCGACGATTTTTCGTTGATATTGCCACACTTATCCGTCGCAATTTCCACAAAAGCGGACATATTTTTTCGTCGGAATAATTTCGTCGCGATATCCACGATCCAAGTGTGCATGGAAACATCGATGAAATTAGCTCTTCACGTGTCACCACCTTCAATATCGGTTAACCCTGTGCATCGTCGTAATTACGACGAACTATCGTCACAATAACAACGAAGAAATGTGGCAATTACGACGAAATTTCGTCCCAATTGCGACGAAAAGTTATGCCAAGACAATAACTTACGACGCAGCTGCTGAATGTGCGACCAAAATCTGTGGTAATATCGACGAATGCAATATCTCAAAACCAAATTTACGACGCACATGTTGTATATGCGACGAATATTCGTGGCAAATTGCGACGAAGTTTCGTCGCTATAGCGACGGTGGTGGTAAAATAGTAAAATTTTTCCGACGAACTTGCGTCGATATTGCGACGATGACTTTAGGTTTAAAAAAATAAAATTACATGAAATATGGTATACCATATTGTATGCCATATTAGAATGTAATATGGTAATATTACATTGTAATATTGTAATATATTGTAATATATATATATCCCCTACAAATAATCAAGGCACTAATCAACCAAATATTGTAAGCGTGTGTTATCATGAAGTTGGATTAGAAGTAAGGATACCAATATGACAATATACACAAAGAATAATTTGGAATATTACTTTCAAAAAAACACATGGATTGCATGAGTGAGTCATTATGCAATTTATATT
>SNQJ01S0243692.1:0-11143 GCA_010110895.2 Picea sitchensis
TTGTTAATGTTGAGAATTTGAAATTGTATGAGCCTCCTTTGATTGATGATCAAGGAGAGCATGTTCAGATTCCTTCTATAGATGATTTTTCCCTAGAATATCTTACAGAACTGCATGAAGACACAATCCTTGACAGGAGAATGCGAACTTCAAAACGAGGAAATGTGGAGTATCTTCGAGTTGGTCTTAAAGGTACAAATCCAAGTGGATTGAGGTTGGAAAGGTGAGGGAGCTATACCCTCATCTTCAAATAGACTGAAAATAGTCTTTTGGAGGTACAAAAGCTTTCCAATGGGGAGGTGTGATCCAGGGGATCAAATTTTACTCAAAATTCAAAGTGCTCGGAATTGCTTCAAATTGAATGGGAGTGTAGGCCTCATCATTACGAACCCAACACAACTTGTTTGGGTTCAAACGGACATCGGGAGAAAGAGATATCGTGTTCTGTTCAAAATGACAAACAAGCCAAAAAAAGGGATGTTGACTATACAGTCCATATGGATGCTGACGTGGCAGGCCGTATGACACGTGGCAGGCCATACGACACATGGCAGGCAGTTATGTGGACAGTTTACATGTGACATGGCTTGTTTGCAGTGAACGGGATGGCGACACGTGTCCCAACAAATGGCTGCCACATGTCACATATATATTGGTTTAAAATCTTTGCAACTGGTAGGACTCAGCCCCACGACCTTCGAGCAGGGGAAGAGACTTGGGAAGGGCTGCCAACCGGTGCACCACCATATGAGTCTTATTATATAAATGGTTTTGAATATATTTAAAATTACATTTGTGTATGGTTAGCGCAGGACCGGGCTGGGGTTAGCCCCAGCCCCCGATCGTATATACAATACATATGACCATTGTTATATCATTGGCGTGTGCGTGGTTGTGTTTTGATTTGGTTTCAACGGTTATACAAATGACCTGCCACTTGTCCATTAACCATTGGCTTTTGGAAAAGGGGCCTATTTTTGCACTTGCACGCGGTCATACGGGTCACACGACCATAGCCTTGGCGGTTAGGGGCTAGGTGCGCCCGTAACCATCCAACAGTTTGCACGGTTTGTGCAGTTGCATCTAGTGTTGGGTTTTAATGCATAAAATCACGTGGGGGATAGGTTGAGCCAATAAGGGTGCAATTTGTCGATGCAGAGACAACAAGCTTGAAGGGGGACTTCCAGGAAGCCTGTCTTCTTCAATTTTTGGCCAAACGAGGTGCCGAAAAAGTCCAGCTAGGGGTTTTTGGATGTTTTGAAGCCATTGGAGCCATCTATTTGGCATTTTGAGCATTGTAAAGAACATTTTTGAGCACTTTGAGAAAATAATACAAAATATCCATTGGAAGTTGGACCAGGAGATGTAGCCCAAGAGAGGGGTGAATTCCTTTATCATTTGTTGTGTTATGTGTTTTCTGTTCACTATTTATTGCTGCTATTTATATGTATCTTGAATGAGTAATTTATATAAAAGTTGTGTTGCAAAGTTGATCCATTTGCATTTTAACAAATAACTTAAATCTTGCAAATAATTTCAAGAATACAAGTCTTCTTCATTTTTAGATCAATCCAGTTTCTGAACCATCCATCAGTAGAATGGCAGAAGAAGAAAGAAATACAGCTACAGAGACTGAAACCTTTGGGTTTCCTATCTTAGATATTTCCATAAACGTCAGCATGAAGTATATCCCACTATCATCGTTACCCACTTTCATAGTTATGTCAACTGAAGATCCAGATTTATTCTTATTTGAGTTTGACATATTTTGTAGAAGCTATAACTACTCAGACGATGCCCAAAAACTTAAGCTTTTTCCTGCTACAATGAAAGATTCAGCCTTAAGATGGTTCGTGAGCTTAGGAGAAAATACAATCCTTTCTTGGGATCAAATGAAAGACACATTTTTACGAAAATACCAAGACTATTGTAAGGATAATGTTAAAAATGACATCTTTAAAATGCATCAAACAAAAGATGAAAGTCCTGAAGACTACTTATAAAGGTTCTTATACAACTATCAAAAGTCAAATCTATTCACCTCAGACCCAACTATAGTAAGAAATGTATTCTTGAAAGGTCTTAGGGATGATTGCATAGAAGTTTTAAACTTGTTGAGTTCAGGAGATGTACACCAAAAAACTTTTTCAGAAATTGCAGATTACTGTAGAAGATACTCAAGAGGACAAGCTAAAACAAGAAAAGGACCAAGAGATCCTTTTAGCAGAAATACAAAGAAAAGTTCAGGGACTGTCACCAGAACTGAATTAGGAAAATTATTGGAGAACTTTAAAATAGACATCTTAAGCATAATAAGTAACCAATTAGATACTTTGAAACTGAAAAAGAAACAATAAGAATATGCTTTAGCAATATTTTGTCATAGATGCCGAAAGAAGCAAAACAACGAGAAAGAATGCCCATTAAATGTCATAGAAATCTGCAGTCTGTGTACACTAGAACACCCCACATCTGAGTGTCCAACCTTGCTTGAACTACAAGCCATGTATAGGGGAGGAGGAGTCTCACAAGAATAGCCATACCCTTCTAGAAGACCTTGGAGAGCCCAAAATCCCAATACATTTTATGATCCTAATACAGAATATCAACAACAACAATGGGGTCCTTCCCCAATGACTTATCCACAATGGACACCTCATCAAACTTAGCCTTGGAAACAAGGTTGGAGGGGAACTATGTATGGAAATCCCTCTTACCCTACATATCCACAGTACCCTGCAAACATTTCCCAATTACTACCTGGATTCAACCCACCACAGATGCAAGTTTTATTCCCACCTCCTATACAACAACAATTTACAACCCCCTTGAATCCTAATCAGTAGCAGCAAGTATCTATAAATCCCAATCAACAACCACAAAACCAAGCTGCCCACAATCCTCCGAGACCAACAACAATCCCTGCCCAGCCAATCCCTAACCCCAATAATTGACCCACCCACCCTGTACAGAATACAGAAGTTCAATCCTTTCCCACCTATGAAATTCAACTATGATCGGGGAAAGTTGTAAACCAATCAAATCCTGCAGTAATAATTCAGGAAGAAAATGATAATCATTTTGAGGAAGAAAACACTCAAACCACCCCTGTAGAAGAAGAGGCCTCTCCTCCTATCCCAATCACTTCTCAGTCCGTACGAGTACCCCAACAAATTAATCTTCCACCTTACACTGAAAGACTATTAGTGAAGAAACATGAACCACCCTTGCACAGAGATATAGAAGATGAATTACGAAATGTGTGCATAAAAATACCTCTGCTACAAGCTATTGAGGATATCCCTATTTACGCCAAAATTATAAGGGATCTTTGCATTAAGAAACCAGGAAGGAAGAAGAAGGAACCTCCTCTTGTTTAGGTAGTGGGACAATTATCTGAATTCATTTCTGAAATGCCATACAAATATAATGATCCTAGAAACCCAATTGTCACTATTGAAATTAATGGCATTTATCTACCAAACACACTCATTGATTTGGGTGCAGGTATTAATGTAATGCCTTTTGACACTATGCATAAGCTCCAAATTAATCAGCTAAGACCAACCCAAACCATGACTGAGTTGGCAGATAAGTCAGTCATTAGCCCTGCAGGATGTCTAGATGATGTCACAGTCACCCTAGCTTCTTGGGAATATCCTTTAGACTTCTTAGTCATCTATTCTAAATCATCCTCCAAACCAGGACACCCTGTGGTTCTTGGTCACCCTTGGCTGGCCACAATAGATGCCTTTATTAGCTGTCGGTCTAGTGAGATGACTATATCCAATGGCACACATAGCCAAAAACTTGTTCTCTTCCCTCCGCCCAACCAGCACAAGAAATACATATTTGGTTAGAAAACCCTTATGGAGAGGAAGATTGCATCGGACCTCTGTTAACACTTCAACAAGTAAAAGGAATACAAGAACAATCAGATGAACAAGTCTTAAGCTTATTTTTGGCTGACACAAATTGCACTGAATACCCAAGGTCTTTTGCAGAATTGTCAAATATTTTTAGTTCTGAATTTCAACAAACTTGGCACCCTAATATCACTCAATTATACACTTTATCACCAGCCCCCTCAGATAAGGAAGAAACTACTGAATTTGTTGAGATCAGCCCAGGAAAACCCTTGTATATTAACTCTAGTTTGGAACCAGAACAAAAGACACAAGTGATTGAAATGCTCCAAAGACAATTTGATGCCTTTGCATGGGATTATGCAGACATGAAAGGAATTCACCTTGACACATGCACACATCATATCTACACTAATGACCAAATTAGACCAGTAAGACAGCCTCAGCGAAGGATGAATCCAACCCTTAAAGATATTGAAAAAGAGGAATTGCAAAAACTCCTCCAAGCCAATCTCATATACCCCATTTCAGATAGTGAATGGGTATCTCCACTTGTCATAGTTCCCAAGAAAAATGGTAAGTGGAGGATATGTGTAGACTTCCGGGAGTTAAACAAAGCCACCCATAGGGATTACTTTTCCTTACCATTTATTGATCAGGTGTTGGATACCCTGTCCGGAAAGAAGTATTTTTCGTTCTTGGATGGGTTTAATGGTTACAACCAGATACAAATAGCACTCGAAGACTAGGAAAAGACCACTTTCACCTGCCCTTGGGGCACATATGCTTATAGGGTGCTCCCTTTTGGATTTTGCAATGCCCCAACCACTTTTCAAAGAGTTGTCCTAGCCATTTTCTCTGACTTGACCAATGATTGTGTGGAAGTCTACATGGATGACTTTACAGTCCATGGACAAGACATCCAGGAAGCATTGGCTAGTTTAGAAAAAGTCTTGATTAGGTGTAAGGAAACTAACCTTTCCTTAAGTAATGAAAAATAAAAAATGATGCTCACTGAAGGTATTGTTTTGGGACATCACATTTCCCGTTCTGGCATGAGAGTTGATCCGGCAAAGATTTATATCATCACACAAATCAGAATACCTTCCTCACAAAAGGAAGTCCGCAGCTTTTTAGGACATGCTGGCTACTATAGAAGATTCATTCCAAATTATACAAGCCTAGCTACCCCTTTATTTAAATTATTATCCAAAGAAGCTGAATTTAAGTGGGATGATGAATGCCAAATATCTTTTGAAATTCTAAAACAGAAATTGTCAACTACCCCTGTATTAAGAGGACCAAATTGGTCCCTTCCTTTTCATATCTGTACTGATGCCTCAGACACAGCCCTTGGGGGAGTCCTTGGAAAAAGAGAAAATCAAATGCCCTATGCTATTTACTTCATCAGTAAAAATCTGTCTCCAGCTGAAGTTAATTATATAGTCACGGAAAAGGAATTGCTAGTTGTAGTCCATGCTATCAATAAATATAGACACTATATTACAGGATATCAAGCTTTTGTACACACTGATCATTCAGCCATCCGATTCTTAATGAACAAACCTGTAACAAATCCTAGAGTTACAAGATGGATTTTATTATTACAAGAGTTTAATATCAATATTATTGATAGACCTGGTAAAGATAATCTTGTGGCTGATTTCTTATCTAGAATGATTCACCTGGGAGATAATGCACCAGTAGAAGATACCTTTCCTGATGAAAATTTATTTGTTATTTCTACATTCCCTCCATGGTATGCAGATGTTGCTAACTATCTTGTGACAGGGAAGATGCCTCAGAAATTGTCTCCTAGAGAAAAACAAAAAGTAATTCAACTAAGTGCAAATTACATGTGGCATGATGATTGCCTCTACAAAACAGGACCATATTTGGTGATCAGGAGATGTGTAAGGGAAGATGAAATTCATGATATTTTACAAGCATGTCATGATGGCCCTTGTGGAGGAAACTTCACAGACAAAAGGATTGCTTACAAATTTTTACAATCAGGTTACTATTGGCCTCATATTTTCAGAGATGCTAAAACCTATGTATCCAATTGTGATGAATGTCAACGAATGGGTAAGCCTACTGCACAATACCAAATGCCACTTCAAGCCCAAGTATTCATTGAACCATTCGAGAAATGGGCATTAGATTTTGTAGGG
This sequence comes from Picea sitchensis, assembly GCA_010110895.2. Lineage (NCBI taxonomy): Eukaryota > Viridiplantae > Streptophyta > Pinopsida > Pinales > Pinaceae > Picea > Picea sitchensis. The sequence goes on from SNQJ01S0243692.1 coordinate 6,041, forward strand.
CCCATTAACCCTGCATCTAAAAATAAAAAGTATATACTTGTATGCACTGACTATGTGACTAAATGGGTTGAAGCAAAGGATTTACCGGCTACCAGTGAACAATCAATGGTAGATTTCCTTTTTAATGATATCTTTACTAGATTTGGTGTACCGTGAGAAATTGTGACTGATCAGGGAACCCAATTTACCTCTCATCTAGTCAAAGTTGTTACATAACAGTACCAAATCAAACATAGGAAATCTACACCCTATCATCCACAAGAAAATGGACAAGTAGAATCCACCAATAAAGTTATTGAGTCCATTCTTACCAAAACAGTATAGCTGCACCATAAGGATTGGGCTGACAGATTATTAGAAGCTTTATGGGATTATAGAATCACTTGGAGGAATACAATGGGACATACACCCTATGAGTTAGTGTATGGGAAGCAGGTGCTTCTCCCCATAGAATTTCAGATCAAAACCTTCAGGACTACAGTACAATTTGGTATGAACTTCAATGAAGCCCAACAACAAAGACTCTTACATCTTAATGATTTGGATGAAACCAGGTAGGAAGCACTTCAAAGGACTACCCTCATTCAAGAAAAGAGAACAAAATGGCATGACAAGTATCTCAAAAAGGAAAATTTTCAACAAGGAGATTGGGCCCTATTGTATGACAACAGATTCAAGAAATTCAAAGGTAAGTTAACCACATGTTGGATGAGACCTTACGAAATTAACACTATCTACGATAATGGTTCAATCAGGATAAAGACTATTGATGAACAACAGACACCAGTACTTGTGAATGGTCACCGATTGCGAGTTTACAACAAACCTCTGTCAAAAGAAGAATTCCTAACTCGTATACTACAGAAATCAGACATGCAGATGATCAATAAGGAAGGAGATCCTCCTACTAGCCCACATTGATTGATTGGTTTATTTGAAACTTTTTGTACATAGGTGTGGATCGAATTTTGTTAATAAGTTGAAGGTATTACCTCCTGTTGTTTTACTTTCTCAAATTTTCTTTTCTTTCGTAAGCAAATTTTTAATAATCTATTTGATCCTTCATGAATTTGATAAATATTAGTTGTAGGCATCAACAATATTCTGTTTTGTTTCGATACCAGAAATCTTGTTCTGGTCCAGTACCAGTCTGGTACTAGAGTCTGTCCTTCTACAGTACTATCAAGACATATTGACAAAGAATATTTTAAAATCTTATGTCAATTAATCTGAGGTATGAAGCCATGCAACAACCACTTAATATGGAACCATGAAGCCAAAAGCACTATCAAATGGTATCCCTTCTGTTGACAACTAAAAGGGAAGTATTTTAATTTCTTTTGGTTCTGTTGCTGAGAAGAACTTTAATTCCTTTTAGTTCTATTGCTGAGAAGTATTTCAATTTCTTTTGGTTCTGTTGCTGAGAAGAACTTTAATTTCTTTTGGTTCTGTTGCTTAAAAAAAAACTAAAAAGAGGGACACAATCTTTACCTATGATGGCTCAAAGAACCATAATCCACTTTAAATACTAGAAGTTGCCTTTACCTAGTATTTCAGCATGATTTAAAGGAAAAAATATATTACCCTATAAGCAACTATCTCACCCTAATCAGATTTCAATAGTATTCATTGGATTATCTTATTAAAGAGTAACATATGAGTATATGAACACTCTCTACCATGGGCACACTACCAAAACGTTTATGGCAGAGGATGTACCAGTACCCCAAGGAAACTTTAGGTCATTCTCTTATGGACAACTTCAGACAAAATTATACATCTGGATCACTCTAAAGAAATAATGTGCATAAAAGTTCATTTTTCCTTCGGACAAATCTTTAAAAGACATACAAAAGAAGAGTATATGCCTTCCAACCCAATACCATCCCACCCTGCAAAAAGGTTTTCAGATGAGCCTCCCCTGTCACCGTGCAAAGCACTCTTTAATACAAACCAAAATATGTGACTATGGACAAGAAGCCTTTGATGGAAAAGGGCTTAAGATACTAACCCGTCGAGATACTGAACAGGTCTGCTGGTAGTGGGTATCGGTCTGTGGTATGACTAGGAAAACCCATCAGGGTACTGAACAAGCCTATTGGCAATGGGGAATTCTGCCTAGGGAAGGCACCTCTCACTAATTATCACAACTACCCCACCAGAGTACTGAACAGGCTTGCTGGTAGTGGGTTCTGGTTGAAACATGTCTCATCTATACTTGTTTGAGTGAAAAATCCACTTTTTGCCATCTAAAACAAAAAGTCATTATTGGCTTTCATGAGATAAAAAATCCCAGATGAATTAGCAATATAATTCTCCAAGCAAATGTCCATTTGAGAATCACCCTAAGTCAACTTACCAGTCTGACATCTAAAGCCTACACTATCTAAGAAGGAAACTTCTTAAGAGTGGAGCCCTAACTAGGGAGCCTAATCTACTCATATTGTGAAATTTATCTATAACAACCAATGATAGTAAATCTTTGAAGCAAGTTAGGTGGGATCTGTTCTTTTGGCAAACATATATGTATTCCCCTGTTTCACTGTTGAATGCTACCTCTGTCAGTAATCCATTAAAAGCAGGGAAATTTGATTTTCTTGGCATGAGATGCAAACATATATGCATTCCCCTATTTCACCGATGAATGCTACCTCTGTCAATACTCCATTAAAAGAAGGGAAATTTCATTTTTGGCATGATGTCATATGATAAGTGATAAGCTGTACTTCTAAAATTTGATTGATTCCTTTTACTCTTGTCATCTTTTCTCCATTTTGATATAAATTGATTGAATCTTCTTGCCTACAGATATACAACATCTTCGGCATGGGGGAAGGTCAAAGAGCCCCTTCAGAACTCTTTTCCAGACTTACATGATCACTTTGCATAACCAAATACAAAAGAAGATACATACATCAGAAGTACAGGACATTCTCGTACCAAGTTTTCAAGAAGCTTCAGTCTAAAAAGATGAATTTTGACAATTTACAAGCAGTCACACATACTATTGGCATCGATCATACAAAGGTGAAAGCAAAGGTAAAATGGTATTTATTTTCCTATGCTCATAAAACTATAATAAATATGAAAAGCTATACTAGATCTTATGACCTTAGTATTAAACCCATGCGCCTATCCCTCATACCTATATGCCTAAACCTAATTAATCCTCTCATAGCTCTTGAACATGGTTAAAGGCAAAAATCATATCAAAATATGAAGCATGCATAGCAATGATAAGCCACGAATATATTTCGTCCTCAAGCAAATTCACGAACCCATCGTATATCATGAACCACGATCCAACATTAATTTCACCCCCCGAAAGTCCAATCACCTATTCTAAAATGATGCCCTGATACCCAACATCTTATCCTCATCATTACAGTAACGGGTAGATATGAAATGGCTTATCTGGTGGCAAAGCCATCCAGATAAGCCTCATTTGGTCATAATTTTCCTTGCAAGCACCCTCACTTAAACTTACCATTCACAACACCAACACCATACTTCCCCATGTCATGAGCTTCTCTCTAGTTTCGAGCCTACTCCTTTCCAGTACTAAACCCTCCATCAATTCACTAAACCCTTGTGCTAAAGCCCAATCCTTTTCTCAACTTATAACGATGGTCGTTACGAGACACGAACCGGTTTTCCAAATTTATAGGGAAACCGAGGAATACCAATTATGCCAAGAAAAATATGCCAGATTAGGGTGGATACCATTTCTGGAAAAGTTTACAGGATGGAACGAGAAGATATCTCAGGAATTTATACAAGGTTATGATGGAGATACGACACGTATAGGCAATCTACAACTGATAATTAATGAAGCAACCGTAAGGGAGGTTACGGGATTGCCTAGCAGAGGAGCTAAATACTTCAAAGGTGTGGGAATTAACAAAGAGATGTGCCAACAATTCTTGAAGGCAGATCATCAGCACCCTGACTGGAAGAAAGGGATCCCTAGAAGCTACATCAAAGAAGAATACCATCCAATTATTACTAGTCTTCAACGATTTGTCACCTGTGAAGGCAGGTATGTCGTGACTTTTATTTATCACCTTAGGCTCCTATTGCATTTTGAAGGAGGCCTTGAAATCGATTTTCCCTATTTTCTATGGATGAGTTTGAATAAAATGGTAAGGGGTGTTAAATCCATCTCCAAAATAGAAAAGACTAGCATCTACCATCAAGGTTTCATTAAAATGCTAGTTTTGCATGAGCTTAGGAAATAGAGGATTAGTTGGAAAACCCTTATCACACAACACCTTCCCACAAGAAACAAATTTGTGGGGGAAACCCAACATGGTCCTAAGAAAAGTAAGGAACCCCAAGAGAAAAAGAGCAAGAAGGGTAACACAACTCCACCATCATCTAGGGAAGTGAGACAACATGAAAAGGCATAGTCCTTTTCCACAATCAACAAGCCTTCTAAAAGCTCCAAATCAAAAGGTAAGAACAAAATAGTAGAGGAAACTTCAACAGTGGTAGTTGAGAAAGAGGACCATCATAAAATGATGAAGAAAAGGAAGCATAGCTCAGAAACTAAGAGTAAATAGTCTATGGCACAACCCCCTGTCACCATTTCACAATTAGAGAGGAAGAAAAGGAAGCATGCGAGCATCCCTGATCTGGTACCTCCTTGTAAAAGAACTACAAGGAGCATGGAAAAGAAGGGAAAAACAATAGTTAGTCCTCATACATAGGAAGATCCAATCGACCTTACCTCCCCTTCTAAGGATCTACCAATTCAAGATGACATCCCTAGCCTGACCGAAGAGCAAGCCACTATTACTCTATGAGGGATGAGGGAGGAAGTTGAGGAAAGGGAGTGCACCTAGCCAACAATGGTAGAATAAACAAAGAACTTGACAAAAGAAAAAATGAAGAAAAGGATTGGGGAATTACAAAAACAAAATCAGGAACTCCAACAGGAAGTAAAGGGATATCAACTCTTGGATAGATATATCAAGAAGGAAAATGAGCAGTTGAAAGCAACCAGCCAACAAATTCAAGATGACCATGAGGAGACCTCTAACAAGCTCAAGAAGGTATTAGGACTCCTACAATATGTTAGGGTCATCAAAAGGGAGCTAAGAG
>SNQJ01S0243693.1:0-10571 GCA_010110895.2 Picea sitchensis
ACTAAGGGTAGGTACTACACAAAACAACATGGCTGAATTAGATCACACATTGAGACTACCCGGGTTCCAGGGAGTTGGATCGAAGGATCCAGAATAACATATTTTTGTCTGTGAGACAATTTGGGCTGCAAAGAATGTCCAAGATGAGGATGTGAAGATTGCACATTTGGAAACAACCTTTAGAAACAATGAACTAGTATGTTACATGACACTACAAAGTACCACACCAACAGGGCAAGCAAGGACTCTAGCATAAATTAGACAAGTGTTGTTGAAAGAGTTCAAGAAGTCGAAATCAGAGTCGCAATACGTAATAGAGCTGAAAGATATTAAATAGGTACAGACCAAGTCAGTTTGGGATTTTGATCAAAGGTTTACAGATGTGATGGGAAAGTTGACATTGCATATCCGTGATGAAAAAAATAGGGAATGGTTCATTGCAGGATTACTACTTCACATCCGCGGTCCATTGATACATCAAAAGGTTATGTCGCAACTTGAAGATTTGGATATAGAAATGAAGTTGGAAGCATCTCCTGTAGGAGATGGTGGGGGAATGATGTAGGTCCAAATGTAGTTAGTTTCATTAAATATTCAGTTGGAAAAACTTACAAAAGGGAAGGAGAAAAGGGAACAGGTCTTTTGTACCAAGTGTAGGACTGAAGGTCACCATAAGGATGAATGCCCAAAAATTGTGAAGTATTTGGAAACTGGAGTGCCAAATCCATTACTACGAAATATGTAAGAAATGGGGACATCATCCGACAAAATGTCCATTGCTACAGAAGTACCAGAGTATGCCCATAAATTTATTTTGTATGTTTTGAAAATTGATAGGGCATGAAGACAAGGATTTTTGTGCATTTTATTTAATGAGAGAGCGCATATTGGATATGTACATAATTCAGTAGGAGAATATTGTGACATAAGGGGGAGGTCCACAGTATAAAAATCAGAGGGGTTGTAACCAAGGAAACCGAGGATTTGGCAGAGGTCGAGGTAGAGAGAATTTCGGTAGAGGAAGAGGGCCACTAATTTGTTACAGCTGCAATCACCCAAGGGCTCGTGACTTACCAAATCCATGTACAACTTGAGCATACTATCGAGAATTATACCACGCGATAGAGGATTTCCCTCAACCATTCATAAAATGGAAGTAATGAAGAAACCAACATTAAAATCTGAATCAAAATGTACAAAAAATATAAGCTAAAATACGAGACGAAGGACTTAAAATAACAGTTGTTACGCACGAAGGGGATAAAACTGGGATTGATGCGACAACTAGAGGAAGACAGATTGAGAAATGGGTGAATAAATTAGCAGGGCCTATGCCCATGTTCAACCCACAACAGGAAAACCAAACATACAAACATGAAATAAAACAATTATTGGGATCAGATTGGGTAGCATCAACATCATCTGTGCCCTCTATGGTGGACATGCTTCCAGCTTATGATTGTACTATACTAGAAGGGTCACTTGAGAAGGTAAGTACTTTAAGAGAATTTCTGAAAATTTGTCTAGAACTGATGAATGATGAAATTGTGTTGAATACATGATGTAAGATGATTGATCAATGTGCAAAAGAAAGGGAATTTCATAGAATGCAAAGGGTAGCAAATTAGGTATTGAACAAGAAGAGGACCAATGGGGATTTCAAGCTTAGTGCACAGATTGGGGAGTATGATGTGGACAATGTCATCCTAGACTTGGGATCTGATGTAAATGTACTACCAAAACAAACATGGGAAAGGATGGGTAAACCTAAGTTGATTTGGTCTCTTGTTCATCTAAGACTGGAAAACCAACACAAGATAGTACCAATTGGCCAACTGACAAGGGTACCGATGAACATAGATGGAGTGCGCAACATAGTAGATTTTGAAGTTATCGAAAAAGTGGATGATAGTCAACCATATCCAACATTGATTGGATTAGAATTGGATTTTGACAATCAGGTGATCATGAATTTGAAGAGGAGGAAGATGATATTTGAAGTTGGATACTTAAAGGTTACTATGCCATTAGACCCAACAAAGGGAAAGAGGTACATAGAGCCAACAAAAGGGAATGGAATTGACAAATTGTATAATATGACTGCGCGAATAGATGATTATGTCAACTCCACTGCAGATGGTATGCTAAGTTGGAGGAGCATTATCTCGTGTACGTAGGATTCAGAGGAAGGATTGGAACATTGGCAATAGAGGATGCATGAAATATCCACCAAACAGTGTGACAACATTACCCGATCATTGCACTAGATTGGAGCAGAGTTATGTGACCCGCCCAAGTATGATGGATTGAAAAATATAGAAATGTTTGTACAAGTATTTGAGTTACAGGTACCAGAATAACAAAGATTTTTGGCATTGGATATCATCTTGAAAGCTACTCCGTCTAGATGGTGGACCACACACAAGGAAAAAATTGATGATTGGACGCAGTGTAGAATAATGATGCAAATTTGATTCGATACAGAGGAGTACATAGCGCTTAAGTATACAAGGGAAGGTGACCCAATAAAACATATTTTGCAGTGTCGGAAGATATGGGGGTCACTACCAAGAAAGGAATGGGTGCACAAGTTTATACATACATTGGATACAATCCTCAGGAATTGGTATGTAGAACTAGAAATGCATAGAGAAACAACAGATTGGGATGAACTAAATCAGAGGTTCAATGTAACATTTACTTTCGAGCACAAATCTCCACTACTAGATACAACTTTGCAGGTTATTAGAACCAATATCTTTTTAGAAGGGACAATGAACATAATACATGTGTGTGATGCATATAGAACTTCCATGATGATTCATGAACTACTAGAGTGTTATAATGTTTCTAAGGAGGATCATGATGAGGAGGACCCAAGAAATATACAAGTACCTGAACTTAAGGGGGAACACGTAGTAGGAGGACCAGAGTTGGAATCTGTTGCATATGAACAACCACTAACGACATGCAAAGTAAACATTGGAATGGATAAATCCCAAAGTTTGCACAAATAGGCAACTAATGGAACGATGAAATTGTGGAGAAGATCACATATTTATTGTGTGAGTATCATGATCTATTCCTATCCACATTCTTGGAGTTGAAGGGGATAGATGGTGAATTAAGAGAAATGAAGATCCCCTTGAAACTAGGTGTTAAACCTATGAGACAAAGACCATATATGTTAAATACAAAATGAAAAGAAAAGGTAAAGGTAGATATAGACTGCATGCTACAGGATGTAATCATTGAGCCAGTCAAAGAATTAGAATGGATAAGTTCGATCGGGGTGCAGGATAAGAAAACAGGGGCAATCAGGATTTGCGTTGACTTAAGGAAACTGAATTATGCATGTTTGCATGATCCATTTCCGACACCATTCATAGATGAAGTACTAGAAAATGTAGGAGGTAAGTAGGCTTACTCATTCAAAGGTGGATTTTCAGGGTATCACTAGATCAAGATTGCGTGGGAATATAGGCATAAAACTACTTTTGTGATGGAATGGGGGAAGCTACCAATAGTGATGCCTTTTGGGTTGAAGAATGCACCCATAGTGTTTTCAAGAGTAGTGGTTGCAACTTGTAAAGGGTTTCTTCATAAATTCCTTGAAGTATACTTGGACGACTGGACTGTGTTTAGTCTTTTGAAGGACCACACAAAGGTATTAAAACTAATGTTGGATAGCTGTAGACAATGCCATATTTCATTAAATTTGAAGAAGTACATATTCTGCGCACCTTTTGGAATTTTGTTAGGTCATGTGGTATGTAAGCAAGGCTTATTAGTGGATCTTGCCAAGATTGCAATGATTTTGGATTTACAACCATCTACATCAGTTAGACAACTGAGAGCAACTCTGGGACATACATGATACTACACGAAGTTCATCAAGGGCTACGCATAGATTACCGCACCTATGGAGAAGTTGTTGAAAAAAGAAACAATGTTTCAGTGGAATGAAGATTGTCAGAAAGGGTTGGACACTTTGAAACATATGTTAGTGACTGTGTCGATTTTGATATTCCCAGATTAGGGAAAGGAATTCCATGTTCACGTGGATGAATCATCCATAGATTTGGGCGCAGTATTATCTCAGCTGAGAGAAGGAGACATATACCACCCAATTGCATTTGCTAGCAGGTATTTGTCAACAAAATAAAATAATTACACTACGAAAGAATGAGAGGGATTGGATATGGTATATGAGCTACAAAAGTTTAGACATTACTTGTTGGTTTCACATTTTAATATTTATACAAGCCATTCTGTGCCGAAATTCTTGTTCAAAAAGACAATGTTGGGAGGAAGAATATGCAGATGGTTACTATTTTTCTAGGAATATGATTTTGAGGTTGTCGTGAAACCTGGTAAGTTGAATGCATGACCATATCACTTATCGTGCATACTTTCAGAAGAATATGTAGGGAATTTGGATGACAATTTGTTAGACACGTAATTATTTTTTATTCAAATGGTCTATGATTACTTTGAGGACATCGTATAGTTTTTAAGCACATGAATGGCTCCATTGAATATGACGGTAGTGCAGAAGAAGCAACTTGTAGTAAATGTAGTGGACTACCAACTAATTGCAGGAAGCTTATACAAGCTAGGGGTAGATGGGATATTGAGACGATGTGTGGTGAAGCATGAAAGGACAATGATACTTGCAAAAGCACATGACAGGATAGCAAGAGGACACTATGCAGGTAGAGGAATCGTGCAAAATATTTTATGCACAGGGCTATGGTGGCCCACACTTCACAAGGATGCTAAGGAATATTTTTAGGCATGTGATGTCTGTAAACGAGTGGGAAAGCCTTCTAGGAGGGATGTGATGTCATTTAACCCACAAGTTACACATCAACTGTTTGATAAATGGGAGATAGACTTTGTTGGACCAATCAATCCACAACAAGAAGATCAGGTACGAGGTATATCATTACTGGGACATAATACTTGACGATATGGGTCGAAGCAACACCAATTATAGATTGCAGCACAGAGAATACAACACACTTTATGTTTGAGAATGTAGTAACAATATTTGGATGTCTGTGCATCTTACTAAGTGATCAAGGGACAAACTTCTTGAATAAAACCATTACGGTGTTGACAGAGGAATTTCAAATCCATCATTAGCGAAATACATTGTCTCATCCTCAAGCCAATGGAATTGTAGAAGCCTTCAACAAAATCTTGGAGAACACGCTGACTAATATCTGCAATGCATGAAGAGATGATTGGGATTTAAGAGTTCCTGTAGTATTATGGGAATATAGGACTACAAGTAAGAATCTAATAGGGTAGACACCATTCATGTTGGTATATGGGAAAGAATCAATGATGCTAATGGAATTTATTGTACCTAGACCGCACATTGCAATGATTACCAAGCTTTCAGATTCTGGCGCAATAGAGGAATGATTGGCACAATTTTTACAGCTCAAGGAAGATAGGTTTTTCACAGGAATCCACTAGCAAGTTCAAAAAGCACAAGAGAAATCATGGCATGATTGACATATCAAGCAAATTTTTTTTCAAGTAGGAGACTTAGTATTGTTATATGAAAACAAGTTTATGCAACACCTAGGGAAGCTTAGGATGCACTGGTTGGGTCCATATGTGATCAAGGAGGTGATGAAGGTAGGTGTTACGCAGTTGGAAACACTTAATGGAGAAGTATTGAGGGGATTGGTCAATGGAAGTCAGTTGAAATTCTATAGAGACGGTCAACGATATGCATAATAATGAGGGATGCGCAAGAATGTATGTACTATAGTAGATGTACTATAGTAGCAAATGAAATACATGAAAAACAAATAAAAAGGAGAAAAAGGAGAAAACAAATAAAAGTGAAAAAACAAAGAAAAAAAAAGTCGTTAGAATCAAGGGGATAAAGCAATAATACCCGCACAAAAAATGAGCATAGGAATGATGCAGAGACAATGAAGTGCGCACAAAGGTCAACCACAGAAGGGAAGTTACGATAGTTAAAGGGAATTAAAGCATGAAAGAATAGATAAAAAGAGGCAATAAACGAATTGTTCGACCGACGCATAGTCATAAATGGAAGGCACTGCCGAGGATTGTCACAGACTAGCATATCTGATGGAAAAATCGACGAAGGATTTAGCATTAATAACACAACAAGGAAAGCATTGATAACCAGATTAGACATTCCTTTGGGTGCGAAGGAAAATACATAACTGGGAAGGAGCTTGATCTAGATTTATGCAGGAACGCAATATAATACACAAATAAACATGAATACAAAGATGCAGCGAAAATAACACTTCATTTCATTAATATCAAAGAACTGAAATTTGTTTACAGACATAATAGAAATAAACTAGCTAGGGCATTGGTAGCTTATCTCTGAGAAGAGATGTGGCAGCTACAGGCCTCTGAACTCTGTGTTCCAATGAGGCTTGAAGGCCTATCTATTATTGAGAAACAATGGAAACCCTAAACATACAAAAAACCTAACCCTAGGAGATGAAATGCCAGAATATGGGCCCTGTCGGGGTAAATTGGTACATCAATTTCCCGAGGTCATAACTTTGGCATACTAACTCCGTTTGATGCATATGATACATCATTAGAAATATCTATCCGAGGACTACAATTGTTGGAAAAAAATAGTGTGAATTAATTTTATGATCAAACCATGCCCAAAAAACGTCATTTAGGGCCTCAAAACGACTCCGGAAGTTCACGACCTGAAAAACTGCCAAAAATAGTAAATTGTGCTATAATTAAGGAAACTGAAAAACTGAAAGAAACAATGGTGGGGGTCCAAGTGGAATAGGCAGGTGGCCACCAATATCCACCTAGATTAGAGCTATAAGAATGTGTAAGGGAAGACACATGAAGGTTATTTTCACTTGAGATAGAGTTGCCTGAGAGAATAGAGATGAACCAAAGTTGAACAAGAGATGAACAAATCTCGATAGTGAACAGTTACAGTGATTATTTGCATAGAATAATGGAACCACCTAAAGTTGGAGCACCAAGTGTCGCAACGCGTAAGAAAACAAAAAACTCATCAACTACACCTATGTTCGTGGAAACGCCTGGAACTTTAACCTCGACGCTGAACTTTCAAAGGGATTACATACCGCTCAGAAAGGACATTGCCCCACAAGTCAGAGTATCTACATATGGGAAGTACCCACTAGTAACACCATATATACCACATGTTTTCATGGTGGAAGGGGATATGCTAGGGAAGGTTGTCGCGCTGAGGTTTGTTGACCATGACATCACAGACGTGTAGAAGTTTCTCTAATTGGCATGGGAGAAATATTTGTGTGCCAAGAGTGTACCAGGGAAAGTAGCAATCCTTCTTGAGCCACATGAATGGATGACAAGATTGAAAAAATTGGGAATTTTAAACTTGATGGACATACCACATTTTGGTAAAAGTCACGAGGTGAACACATGTGTCAAAATGTTGTTGAACTGCATCCATAGAGGAACCTTATGGGTGGATCCGTCGGTGTCTATTGACACACAGTTGATTGCGCGGATAACAAGGTTTCCAAAAGCAGGGGAGGATCCGACAACGTTGTTTGTGAACAATTCAAGAAACAAAGCGCTAGTAGAAGCAATGAAGTAAAAATTCAGCACCTTCAAAGGAACAAGAGGATTGGATGTCACAAACATAAGCAAAGATAGTGTTAGATTCATGATGCATGAGTTGGCCTACAAATTACTTAGAAAATTTCATAAGGATGAGGTCTCGGTCGCAGTAATAGTAGCGACAAAAAAGTGCACAGAAGGGGTCTAAATGAACTGGGCCACATTTTTAGTCAACCAATTCTTGATAGACTGCATAGAAGCCGAGGAAAAAGGAATTGATTTTAATTATGCTTGGCTTCTTATCTTAATATAATTAGTTTCATGGAAGGAGCTCAAGGATTGTCAATTCTTGAAGCGCAAAGGAAATGTAGTTGCACGTTATGCCAACTTGTGGCACGTGACAAATAAGAGGAGGCAACAAGATATTAATATTGCATTCTTCATATACTATGACATGATTAGGGACATCGTGACAAAGACACCGCACATCACAATGGAGATAATGGAAAATTACCAAGACATTATGATATTTTAGGCAGGGATGCACCACATGTATATACAAGCCAAGAAATACCCTGCGCGTCAGTGGTTTCCAACAAGTTATAGACTGACAATCGTCGATGTATACCTGATCACGAACTATTGGGAGGAAGAGTGGAATATTCCAAGGAACAAACACAACACCCCGATGAGGAGGAGAAAGAGAATGAAGAGGAAGAATTAGACGACCAAGGCAATGGTGCAGGAAACACACTAGAAACAGGACCATCCATAGAACATGTGCATCAAAAGGTCCCAAAGGTACGGGAAACAATAAAGGACAAAGGTAAAGAGCCTGTAGGGACTCCATGAAAGAAGATGAAAGCACTCAAGGAACCAACCACCTATACATTGGTAGATGATGATATGGATAATATCGATTACCAAGTAAAGGATTCCACTGAGGAGGTAGTACAACAGATGTCGCAGCGGCAGGAAGAAATTAGCAAGAAAATGCAAGACCAACTGACTGAATTACAACAATGACTATAGATAGTTAGTATAGCAACATAAAGAATATCAAATGAAGGACAAATGGTAGTTGCGACGAGGGAAGTGGAAGCTACCAATTTTGACTTAGCACAGTTAGCAAAAGGGTGAAGAGTGTTGGAGATCGCGTCCGATGCAATCAAATTTTCGACGCAAGAACTGCAAGAGCAGGTGCACACACTGAGTTGTCTGAACTTAGTTATTTATTGGATACCAACATGAATACTACAGATTTTGCAGGTCGGTATCATGCAGGAGATAAGGATTCACACAGAGATAGAGTCCAGAGAAGTGATTAAGGTGACGTATGAGAAGGCCGAGATGCAACAAAAATATACATTCGTGCTATAGGAGAACAATGAAGTCAAGAAAAATGTTGAAAACATGCTCAAAGAGAAGAGTGAGGACGAGGAAAAGGTCGCGAAAGCAATTAAAGAGAAGGACGAGGTCGAGCAAATGGCGCAGTGGATACAAAGAGTTGTCCAAAATTTATATAAAGAAATTCTAGAAGTGTCGATGGTAGTGAAAGCTACAATGGAAGAACAAGTGTTTGAGATTGTTGAAGTCATTAAAGGATTCCACCAGAAGAAAGGGAGCAAAGGGAAATGGTGACACAAACAACAATAGAAAATATCAAGAGCTTAGAACAAGATTGCACAAGGATGTGTGATGAAAGCACATAGATTTGGACCAAGCTCACGNGTTGAAGGATATAGAGGAGAAAATAAGGAGTCCGTAGGAGAAGGCCCATCAAGCAAGTGAAAGTATTAACACTTTACCACATGTGGAATGAATAACAACAATTTTGGGAAATAGACAATTGTATAATGAAGTAGAACAATTGAAAGCAGAATGAAAGATCATGTTGCAGAAATTGGAACCCTTTCAGAATGAAGCACTCAGGGTTATAGGAGAGTTGGCCACTACGCTGGGCATGGTAAAGAAATTCGTGATTGAGAGTGAGGAGAAACTCATGACTTTAAGTGCGCAGGTCGTCGAGGAACTTTTGGAGAAAGAATCAAAGGTTACAAAGGAAGTTGGGACAACAAGGGAAGCCCTAGAGAAATTGGTAGAGGTATGGAAGAGCTTGACACAACAGGCTTGAGTGGCTCAAGAAGAGCCACAGGTGAGTGTTGGTGGATTTTTGGACAGACATTTTTGAATACAATTTTGAAGGAAAATACTAAGTCTTGAAGAACTACGCAGTAGCAGAACACACAAGAAAGAAAATTAAGAAGCAAAGTGCACAGTAAATGTGCACATAATAACATAGATAGAGAAATAAAAAGAGTGGAAAGTGGGAAAATGAAGAAAATAAGAATAAATCAAATAAGGAGAAAAGTAAGCGAAGAGGAAAAAAAACATTTTAGCATGCAAAAGAAAAAAGACGTGAAAAATCAAGAAGAACAACATGAAATCATGCAAAAGAAGCATGCAGGCGCAAAAGCAGGAAAATCATGACTGGAAAACAAGACAACTTGAGTTGTAGTTGATTCATGATGAGTTGTCATAAGGTTTTGACCCTAAATTCATGTATAAATATGTAATGGGTTGGGCAGATTGGGGGTTCTATGTGTTAGATTCTCGAGAGTGGGAGGAGTTATATTCTATCTTGTGGAGTCTGTATGGGTTTTGAGGTGTTGTAGAGAGAAAGAGTCTACATGTGAGGAGTTAGATAAAGTTCCAGAAAGAGAGGCTTACACTGTAGAGCAGCTAGGCATGATGGGAATTGAACTGATGTATCCATTGTAGCGCAGTGCGCAAGCCTGGAAGAATTACATAATGCATAATAATATGTAATCCTGGACAAAACAAATAATTATAGAACACAAGCTTGGACGTAGGCTGAATTTGGGTGAACCACGTTAACTCTTGTGTCTTTACATATGTGTTTGGTGCTTGATAATATGTTATTCATGTTAGAATATATTTGCTTACCCTATGGATGATGC
>SNQJ01S0243696.1:0-13288 GCA_010110895.2 Picea sitchensis
GGGCTGAGGGGGAAGAAGAGTACCCCTAGTGTTTGGCTGGGAGGTACCAGTGGGTTTTTCACGGTCGGCAAGCAGGAGCTGGAGCGGCGGGAGCACAAGAAACATTGTTGCAAGCATTAAGGACACAGGTAAGTAAATCTCTGGGTTTTCTATCTTGCTCTGCATATTTATAAACTGTAGTTAATGGCTTTGTGCAACTTGTAGTTTTAATGGATATAGTGTGAATCGTGTATGTGACTGTAGCTGGTCGGTGGGATAAATGAGATTCTATGACTGTGGAAATAGTTATAGTCTGTGTTGCTGGACTGTGTTAAAGTTTTTATATTATTTCATTTCTCTGTTTTGCGTAATGTCTGGTTCCTCATTCTGGATGGCGTAAATCTTATGCTATGACTGGGTAAGCTGACTTGGGGTTATCATTGCGTTCCGGTAATGTAGAATAGTTTTATGAACAAATCTGGCAATGTAAACCGTTTGTGAGTTCTGGCATATGCAATTTCAGATGGGGCCTTTGCCATTTGCACTTTCTCGACATATTTTACATGCATTTCATTGCGTTTCTTGGTGGCACGATTTCATCTCTGAGTAAAGGGAACCTCTGCATTTTGTTTTCTTCCGCAGCGCTGTGGCACGTTGCCCCTCGAACTTCTTTAAACCTTCAGAAATTTTCCCGGGAGAGGGTTAGGCGACCTGTGTAAATTTTAAACCCTCTGCGCGTTTCTTTCTCTCCCGGAGCTGTTGCTTGTTGGGTTTTCTCTCTCTGTTGGCATACTGCCTTAACTCTGGCCAGTTTGCCCACATCACTCACACCCGTGTACTGGAATTTGAATACGCCCTCTCCAAGTAGAGCGCGCACCTGGGGCACTAGAGAACCTTCATGTTGGAAGTCGCGAGGGTGTAAGCTCTCAGTCGAGGTAACCTTTAGTTGCGTTCAGTTTACAGCCATGCGTTCTTTTTCCTTGTCACGGCCGTCACTAATTACATAACTGTGTGCTGTACATTGGAGCAAATGTATTATTAAACATCTGGATCGTAATGAATAGAACATTTAAAACAAAATTACTATGTGGCTTGATAGAAATTTCATAGGGTTTCTGATTAATGTTTCGGGGCAAATGTTCGATAGCTGTTGTGATGGGTGACACTAAGAAGGGGTGAGGCTTTGTGATTGAGGTTGGTATCACTGGTCGAGGCCTCTGATCCAATTCATAGGACTCTCGAATGTACAGATTTGACCATGATACTTGCAGTCCGCTCCTGCGTTTGGATTTTATGCTACAGGACATATTGCCCATTCAATCTTCGGCTGGCAGCATCAAGCACAACAACATTTTAGATCTGACATGTTATTCGGCTCACGTTATTTTCAGCCTGACTGGATACAGTGCTATTGTAAACGATGTTATACCTAATATATAATCGAGTAAGTTCTATTGGAAAAAGGGAAGGGGTCATATTACCTTCACAACAATTTGTAGAGTGCCATTGGCATGTAGATAATTGTTAATTCTATTTTCACCCTTTTTTTTTTATGAAAAAAATAAATTTGTCTCAATTTTATAAAAAGTATAAAATCAATTACAACAGAGAATCAGCAGAGTGTATACTGTGAAACGGCACTCCAAAAACAGTGAGCCATCCGATACAAAGGATCCTCAAAAATACAGGCCGATGACCATGAAATGCCCTCGATAAACAAAGAAAAATTGTGTTGTATGTGCAATGGGATCGCCAAACAATGCGTGCAAGAGGCGAAAAAGACAGTCAATCAGTAGGAAAGATATGGACATCAAAAACAATTCTAATTTCACTTGGGAACCCGAAGTTGCCCGTGGAAAATAAAGTTTTAGTTGAAAAGAGCGTACAATCCCTTTGCAAAATGATATCTATTTAATCCTTCTTGGACAGTGCGTGGTCAGTCCGCGTCCCGGTCATTGCAGGCAGCGTTGGAGTGCCATCGTGTCTTAACCCTGATGAGTCACTCTCTACACGCCTCCCTTTTCTCGAGAATTTAAATGTTGTTGATGGCACAGATGGCGCTGTCATTGTTTTGGTTGGGTTGACCTGGGGGCTATCCTTAAGATTCTCATCGTTGCCAGATTGTAGTGACTCATTCTGAAATGACAGCCTTTTCTTTATTCCTTGTCAGGAAACCCACCACCCTTCGACGCCAATGCTTTTCCGTAAATTTTAATTTATTTTGGCTTATTCCTTCTCTACGATTATTGCCTCCTGATCAGTCTTATCATTATGAGCATGATTAATGAAGGGAACAGACAGAAAAGATTGATAATCCTTTTGCATCCTGATTATTCCTGCAAACAAAACACTGATATTCTTGCTGCATTCACTCAGAAGGTATGCAGATGGTCACATGAACAGATTTAGCAACAACGAAAATATATTAAAGCTTTTGAAATGGATATTACAATAATATATTAAAGCTTTTGAAATGGATCTGTTTTTTTTTTTTTTTTTAATTTTTGTAATATAAAATTTGTTTAAAGAATGTTGGTAAATTGACCAGATACGGGTTTACTTTATTGGCTTATTTTATTAGGTAGTAGTTTAAAAGCTTTACCTTTTGGTTGTTTTTGGATAATATTGTTCTTTGATTTTTCCTGAAATTCGGTGATGAAAGGATGGAAATTGCATTAATTATGGAACTACAATCCTTGCATTATGGAGACATTTTGGCTCTTAATTATCGTCTAACAGAATTATACGTTTAGATCATTGTACATTAATGTAAATGTTAAGGTTGCTTTATCGAATATTCATTTAGATCATTTAGAGTGTTGTTGTACTTATGTGCTGGCGATGAAAGGATTTGATTTGCATTAATTATAGGGTTTAATATTGCTGGGAATGTATGCACCGTTATTGTTTAAATTCTTACTTTTAATAAGCCGTATAAATATTTTAGGGTGTAGTATTGCTGGGAAAAATATGTGCCATTCTCGTTAAATTCTTAGTTTTACATGCGGCATTCATTATTAGGGTTGAATGTTGCTGGGAAATATATGTTCTATTCTCGTTTAGATTCTTAGTTTTAATTTGCGGTTAATTATTAGGGTTTTAATATCGTGGTTAAATATTATGGTTAATATGATGGGTTAATAATATGTGGTTGATATTGGTTTAATATGGTGGTTAAATGTCATGGTTAACATGATGGGATAATAGTATGTGGTTAATAATTGGTTTAATATGGTGGTCAAATTTATGGTTTATATGGTTGTTTAATATCTTGGTTAATATTATAGTTTTAATATATTGGTTCAGTAATATCATTTATTTTAGGGCTTTAATGTTGCGATGTTAATATTTAGTTTTAATCCGGTAGTTTCATATTATGGTTCAATTGTAATTGTCGAGTTATGGTAACGACCTTAGGATTTCATTATTGATGGTGACAAATTAAGTGAAGGTTATTATCATTTTAATCGCAAAGTTAGGGTATTCTAGAAGGCAAGATAGGGTGGTGGTATGGTGAATTCATGGTAATTGCATTATGACGGATGACCCATAAAAAAAATTAAGGTCCGTGAATCTAAGTGAAACCGGTATTTATATTTCAGCAACAGGGATTGCAGTTAACTAATGGTACTTTATTTAAGGTTGGATCTCTCGTCGATTAATAAATTTGAATGGAAGCAATTGGTCAGAGATTTTCTGTGAGTCTTATTCATGGTTGGCCAACGTCTGGGTCCTTCTTACTTGCGCCTTCCTAGAGGACGCTTGTTCGTATAATTTGTGTTGTACAAGGTCGTATTCATCTTATTGTCGGGTCAGTTTTGTCGGTTGCCGGGTGGCGACGTAAAGTCACGTGAGTCCATACTTCTACACGCGCACACACCTTAACAACAAAAAAAGGGGAAAAATTTCGCACCTGCTAACAGAGTTGTTGTCATAACAAGGAGGGTTGTTACAACATCGTTTAAGAAAAAAATGTGTTGTTGATGAAGGTGGAAAATTTGGAGAATGTTGTAGATTCATTAACAAAATTTGTGAGCAATGAGAATTTATATTGGTGTAGAGGATCTATGGGCATTTCTACCCTAGATTTTTGACTATAAAATCCTGTAACCCCCTTATATGCAAAGAAAACAAGAAGTGGGAGAATGTTGGGTATGTGTTATTTTTTTTGCAAAAATGATCTCATGTATTGTAAATTGATATGAGAGAAAAGGGGGTTTCGGGGGTTATTTTCACCCTCTATCCGAGAGAGTTGCAGGGGTTTGGTGGTGAAATCCCCTGAGAAAATATTTTTGGTCCATTTCTGATAGTTTTGTACATATATTTTTGGCAGTTTTCGGCACATAGTTTTTGTCGATAGTTTTCTAATTTCGATTAAGGAATTAGGGTTGTTGACTAATACGAGTCAATGGATTAGGGGTTTGGATGTAGTGGATTCCTATATGTATATTTTATTGTAAACAATGAAGATGATGAACAGAATATTAGAGGTGTGGCTCTAAACAGGTTGTTGGTTTTCCCAACTTGGGTTTCCAAGGAAAAAATCTTTGTTTAATGTGTGTGTGTGCCATTGTATATTTTCTATTTTTATTGAGAATCTGTTTGTAGTAAATAATTGTACAAGGTTAAAATCTACAAAAAGGAAGTGAATGAATGTAGCTCATCTCTTAAAATCTTGGCTCAAGCTAAGACCACCAAGATAAACTTTTCCAAGGAAAGAGGGACTTAAGAAGAGGCCATTTTTGTTGAAGAAAAGGAAGTGGAAAAATAAATCAGTAGCAGACCATTACTCCAACATGCTTGTAGAAAATTCAAGGAGGGAAACGAAGGGATGTTTCTACCATCCAAAAATACACCCACACTTAGAGGACCAAGAAAACAAATTGTCAAGCACAAGCATAAACTGAAGAGTATGGAAAGGCATCTCTAGTTTGTTTATGTTGTAATAAGAAAGGCGATACAGATGATGATTGTTGGAATTTTGGTGCATGTTCCTTATGTGGCATGAGAGACCACCAAATGACTACCTAGTGGAAGAAGAAAGTCGTCCACAAAAAAAAGAACATGAAGAGAATGCCAAGTAGCCCATACAGTCACATGAAATTTTGGTAGCATTGCAAGTTAACTAGACATTGTGAATCCTAGTGTTGGAGGCTTCATTAAGAACTACATATCGACAATCGTACATCCAAGAGACAAGTTTTGAGAGTCAAGGTTAAGGGGAAAGAATATATTTCACACCTACAAACTACGGAGCAAGAATTTCTCAAGGAAACCTGCTACGAGAGACATTTTTTTGATCTTGGATGGAATTCCACAAGGATATCGAGAATAGAGAGTGTGCTAAGAAGAAAACAACATGTTTCTCCTTCGATTTGAAKCTTGTAGGGACCAAAAGCCTATGAATGGGGAGGTGTGATCCAAAATGCATCCAAATTAAAATATCTTCCAAACTTTGTAAAAAACAAAGCCTTGGAAAATTTTGAAGTCATCAAGCAACTTGAAGACAAAAGGATAAAGACCACCAAAAGGTGAAATGAATCTCTTGGTGGTTGGCATTCTAAGGAAGCATTGTAAAAAGATGTTTGCTTAATGCACGAACAACCCATGAGAGACGGAAAAAAAAATTGGGAAGAAGAAGGGATGGCGTAATGAGGATTGGGAATGAAGCAAAATTTACTCAAATATTGGAGGACAAAGGGGATTATGAACTTGTCCATGAAGAGTGAAGATTGTCTATGAGCCAAAGCAATATGCAAAATGCTGCCAATGAGTAAGAAAACACAGAAATATCTTTTGAGAGTGTATAACTCACCCTTTGTAACAATTCTCAAGCATAATCAGAACCAATCTAAGTTGGTTTTCCCATTTTTGTTTCAAAGGTAATATGTGGTCTTTGTATTAATTGATGTGTGACTTCTTGTTGTTTAAAACTGCATCCTACAACAATTTTTCACTGTTAATTGACATCTACAACCCAATATTATTTGTTCTATTTGTTGGGTTAATGTATTAGTTGGTGCGTGGTGTAAATGTCATAAATCCCTAGCATGGTATGCTTTACATACAACAAATCCCCATTATAATAATATAATTCACATTCTGATGCCAATGAACCGTTGGTCTACATGGTTCTCTATTTAAATTCTATGCATTTTACTCATTAGACACAACCATCATGTGGGGGTAGGGGAACTATTATTAATTAAGCGTTGAGTTTGCACATTCATTATCCTGCTAGTAATGGAAGTGAGATCTTACTATGATTTACTCCCAGTTGTGCATGGGATTATCTACCTACAACTAACACTATATTTATAACTACTTAAATGTTCATGGGGCTACAACCAAGTAACTGATCACAACCATACATTCTCCCATTGATGTGCTCTATTCAAACATCACATCAAGTGATATGTTGGGCATATCTATATATTGATTAGTTTGTCACTTGATTGTATTTGGGGGGTAGATACATGTGGTGGACTGAGTGTTAGGATTAATATTGCATAGTAATCCACCACGAATTAGATTATTCCCCATCCACACGCTATGGTAAATCCTTCAAGATACCCACATGTAAACACACACACACACACTAGGAATTAGAGTATTCCCCATCCATGCAATATGGTAAATCCTTCAATCCACCCACCCACCCACGCCACACACACACACACGATGAATGGCTAGAGGTGTGGTTAATTAGATATTGAGATTCACACACACACACACACACACACGATGAATGGCTAGAGGTGTGGTTAATTAGATAGTGAGATTCACACACACACACACATGATGAATGGCTAGAGGTGTGGTGTGGTGAATTCGACATTGGGTTTCACACACACACACACACACACACACACACACACACACATGCATGCACACATGATGAATGGATATAGGTGTGGTGAATTCGACATTGGATTTGAATAGTGATCCAGGATCTTTTATTCGATGACCATTACAAGAATTTCATTAAAGAACATAAACAAAGCTTATGTGCAACATAAATAAAGAAGGCATAAATATGAATAAAAGATGAGAAAGAAGGCAATGRCACAAATTTTGATAATGAAGTTCATCCCAACAATGGACTACGTCTCCGGGCCCACTTCGAAGTGGAGAGGCCTTTATATTATCTCAACAAAATTGGCATAACTACATGGCTATACCTCAAATATGAAAAGGCCCTGAAGATATTCTACCCAGATGCAAATTATGACTGCACCAATGGATTTGTGGTGAGAAATTGTGCAAAAATTATTATCAAATCGTCAAAGTTTGTCACTGTCACCCTCAGGCCCCTCCCGGGCTCTCTGTCTCATTTTACGTGCCACTGCAACCTGCAATAATTGCTCCTCCTGCATAGAAACGTGTGCACGTATGGAACTAGGTATGAGCCTCCCCCTATGTGGATGAATAACATGGGTTTAAGTATTTTTTTGTCAATGGAAATTTCCAAGGTCCTAGGCTTGGCGCATTGGCAAGTTGCTTGGTTATATTTGGGGAGATCCTGGGGTCAAACCCGCAAGTCTCCCCTTTTGGGTTTGCGGTTGTAACAAAATTAAAATACAATTTTTTTTTAAATATATTATATAACCCTTCCTCTATGTTAAGCTTTTAGACCAATGTTTATGGTAACGATTATATATATATATATATATATATATACGGTTTAAAACCTCCGACAATTCTAGAACTTGCACCGACTTGGGATACCTCTGATAGTTCTAGAACTCGCACCAACTCGGGATTTGAACCTTGCATGAAATCTGAGTGTTTGTCCATAATAAATGTTAATTGGTTTTTGGGTTCGATGTCGTCCAATCCAATGGATCGGTTTAGATTTTTATTTTTTTTAACTTTCTACACCTTGGCCTTCATAGGGCATTTCAGGGTTGCCATGTGGCACCCTCTGATTGGGCCATGTGACAAAATCTGATTGCTAAAAAGGTCTAGTCACTACCCATGTCAGTTACGTGTGTGTCGTCCACGTGTTGTACGATCTTTCCATGTGGCAATCCTAGTGGTGCCACGTGGTGCCTCTTGGGGGTGCCACGTGGCATCTTTTTATTGGCCCATTTGGCCACCCAAAACTACCAAATCAACATGCCATGTGGTAGTCTGTCATGCTGTCATGTCGTCATGTTGGTGTCATCATGATGTCACCTCTACACGGTCATCATGATGATGTTTCATGTACGGATGCTAACATCAGCGTTGACTTTGACTAGGTTGACCGCAACTTTGAACGGCCATATTTTCATCATCCAGACTCTGTTTGAGGTGTTTTTTGCGTCATTGGAAAGATCTCGACAAGATATTTAACTTGGTGCCATCTTTGCTGAGATTTGAGGACTTTGAATTTTTGGCCTTTTAGATCCTCCTAGATTAAATAGTTTGGTATAGAATAGATATCATTGTTGAAGTGTTGGCTATGAACTCTTAATATAACTAGTGTATTCAATTCGCAAAATAGATTTCTATTTGACTAATTGGTGGCTTTGGCATTTAGATTAACATAATTTTTATTTAATTGGCCTTGACACCTCAAGAAAACAAACCAAGCATTGAAACAGGATTAGAAACAAAGGTTTCCATTCGTGGTATCAAATTCACATCAAGAAACATGATCTCCACTTGATTATGATTACATAGAAAAAAAATTCTAAATTCCTCAAAAGCATCCATGTTGATGAGATGAACAAGCCATAGGCCTATCATTTACTAATCAGTAATTAATATGAAATTATTTTAATTGTTCCAATTGAGTTTGGCTATGTATTGTTGACATTGGGAAATTTCCTTTGGCATTTTTTGTAAGAGAAATTGTAAGTGGAGGAAGGATATGAGCTTGTGAACTATTACAAATGTTGCTCTTGGATGTTATTAATAGAAATGTGTTTATTTTTGTTGGTATTGTTTGCTTATAAACCGAATTATGGATTACAATATAAGTCACAAGCTCTATGAAGGAAATGAACTTTTGTGTTGTCGGAAATTAAATAAAGGCTTTTAAATTTTGATTTTGGCAATGAACTTGATACTTGTGTTTTGTTCCCTATTGTGTTGTGCACTTTGAGATTGTAGAGTTGTAAATTGGTGTAGAGATATAATGACCTAACTAATAGAATCATGCACCAAATGATATCATAATGGGTTGATCCATGTGCAGTGGATTTATGTGTTAAGGTTGGTTTCTAACAAGAATTTTAATTTTTTGTGCTTGTGTCAATGCCCATAGTCGTTGGTTGAGGTTGTAGGAAACCTTTAAAGGAATTGAAAAGTACATTGTAGTGTGTATTATATTATGATGCACAAAAGAGGAGTTCCATTCATATGGGGTCAAGGGAGACCACACAAAGGAGTTAATAATGAGGAAATTATGGAGATGTTGAGAGCCATAACAATAAGCTTATATACTGTGGAAGCTTCTCAATGAAGGAGAACAACAATAACATTAGATTATGATAGCTATGAAAACAAAGGTGAAGTAGAAGAAGAAGAAAAAGTGATACTAGAAGGAGCTCGAAACCCTAAATATGAGATAGTAAATCTATTTCAAGTTTAAAAGGAGGACCTAGAATGGATACCTCGACATATTCAAGAACATAAATCTAGATGAAATGATTGATTTGATAGGTGAGATGGAGATTGTCTTCAAATTTGAAGGAATAGTAGATTCTGAGAGAGTGAGCTATGCATGAACAAAGTTGCAAATACATGTTTTGTTATGGTGGGATAAGTTGTAGTTGAATTAGTAAGCACAAGGAAAAGAGAAGATTAGGAATTGGAGCAAAATAGTGGTTAAGTTGAAAAGTAAAAATTCTCCCTCTTAATTTAATTTGTTGTGTAGGTTGTAGAAGTTAAAACATGAGATATCAGTCAAAGAGTGCATGGAAGAATTCTATAGATCGTCTCTAAGGTTGGTGTAAAGAGACGAAAGTCTTGATTCAATTACAAGATATGTTTATGGGTTCAGGTTTACCATTCAATATAAGATTTGTATGATGAAGTTCAAGTTAGTAGTCGAGGAATATTGGCTTGCATTGGGCATTGAATAAAATTAAGAAAGGAGGCAACAAACCTTAGGAGGAAAGAGAAGCCCAACCACTAAAAGAGGGCAACCAAATGAGAAGAATAACGAAGAAGTCAGTGACACCAATTGTGGAAGAGGAAGATTTAGAAGACATCGAGACATAATCAATAGTTTGCATCACACTTTTTAAATTATGGAGCACAAGGGCATTGAGACTACAAATACCATGAGACCTTGGGGTGATGGAAGAAATCAAGATACAAGAGCACATGTTGTAGAGGTAATGGAAGATGTATTTAAAGACCACATATCTAAAGTGCAACAAGAACAAGGAGAGAACATGATGTTACACAAAGTATTGTTATAGTGGGATAAATAACATGAAAATGAGCCCTAACAAATGAAGACAATCTTCAAGAAAAATTGCAAGATTGGAGGTAAGTGTTGTAACCTAATTGTTGATGGTGGTAGTACTAAACATTTAACATCCACAAAGTTGATTCATAAGCTAAAATTGGAGTTTAGAACACACCATACACCTTATATAGTGGCATGGTTGTAGAATGGATATTGGGTGATTATGATTGAAAAATATTTTGTTAGTTTTCACATTGGAGAGTTCTATGATCAAGTTTTGTGTGATGTATTACATACTGATGCTTGTCATATATTTTTAGGTAGACCTTGGAAATGTGATAGGCATTCCATGAATGATGGCAAGATGAATACCATTCAAATTGATAAGGAGGGAAAGAAGTTCAAGTTACTTATAATGAAGGAAAAGGTTGGAGAATGCAACAACAACAGAGTGAGGTTATGTTCAACCAAGAAATAATTGAAAGCAGAAAAAAAAGACATTTGTGTTTTGTTGATTTTCCAAAAGACAATGGGAAAGAAGAAGCATAGGTTTCCTCTAAGAAAATGTAGAGTTTGTTGGGTAGTGAACTAATTAGTGAAAGTGTGAGCCCTTGTGCAATATCAATTATATATGCACCAAAGAAAGGTAGAGAAGTTGATAAACAAGAGAAGGTTTTCAAGGAAAAAGAAGACCTATATGAGTGGCTAGCTACACCATTTGGTGTGGAAAATGCACTTATTACCTTTAAAGAGTTGATATGTTTGATTTTGTAGGGAAGGATAGGGAACTTAGGGTTGAAGGTAAATCGAAAGGAAGACATGGATATTACTCAATGGCCTACTTCAAAGGACACCTTTGAGGTTGTTTGTGATGAAAATAGAAAAATTATTAGAGAAACATCAAGCCAACAAGTATATGCACAATGTTACAACACTAGTTGAAGGATGTATGAAGTAGGATTAAATAGTGTAAATGTTGGTTTTGAAGAAGATAAGGAGGATTCAGATGTTGCAACAATATACAACACTAGTTATTAGCCTTGGGGTCAAGAAAAACAATTGCAAGTTGTTTGTGGAAGTTCATCTTGTGAGGTAACAAATGTAACGAGTCTACCAACAATGAAGGAAGAGAATTGGGATGTTGGACCTTGGATAAAATACATGAATAGGTAAAAAAGAAATCATTGTGAGTAAATAGGAAGCGCAAAGAGATAACATGTAAAAGGAGGAGAAAGAATGTAGATTTG
This sequence comes from Picea sitchensis, assembly GCA_010110895.2. NCBI lineage: Eukaryota > Viridiplantae > Streptophyta > Pinopsida > Pinales > Pinaceae > Picea > Picea sitchensis. The sequence goes on from SNQJ01S0243696.1 coordinate 11,632, forward strand.
GCACTTATTCTTGTTCAAGAGAAGATTTCCTAGAGATTTTTGTGAGTACAATGAAGGATTTTAGATTCATAATGAAGCAAAGAAGAAAACGGGAAAATGAATTGTAGGAACATTGAAATCAAAGGTTGATGGAAGAACAAGGGTTAAACAAAAAATGAAGAGTTTAGAGGTTAGTCACATTGATTGGAAACCACCTAAACTTACAGGTATCATGTGAGTAGGAGCTCACAAATTTAAATCACTATGGTTGTTTGGTGTAGGAGCATCCCTAATGTATGAGCAATCTTGCACACCCAAAAATATTTCATTCCACCTTTATTATTGTTGAATTCTAGTAACAAATTAATCAAGGTTCCAAGGGACCACAACGAAAAGGCTTATGCATAAATCCAAGGGGCCACTAGTTAGATTCCATGTAGCCATTGGTAATTAGAAAAAAAATGGACTCAATTGACATGGCCAAATATGATGAGTAGGTTTCAAGGAGGCTCGAAGCCTATAAAAGGAGAAATCATTTCATTTGGAGGAAACATTTTGAGAGCTCAATGATTGATCAATTGGATAGCTCAGAGCATTAGCTCAAGAGATTTGGTTGTTTAGAGAAGACAACAACATATTGTTTTATGGGCAAGCACAGGAAATGAATTGGAAATTGGTAGGCTTGAGATGGTAAGCTTGTCTAATGTTAGGGATATTAGAGATAAATGTATGCAATTTAATGTTTGGATTCTTGGTTGGTATTAGCGAAAGTTGGCTTTAGTTAATAAGGAATACTTTGAATTGTTTCATTTGAGTCATACTATCTATTATTGTAGACATGGGAATTTTCTATAAGAGAAATTGTAATTGAAGGAAGGCTACAAGCCTAATAACTATTACAAATGGTGTTCATGAATGTTATTAATAGTAATGTGTTGATTGTTGTTGGCATTGTTTGCCTATCAATTGAGTTATGATCTCTATCAAGGAAAGGAACTTTTATGATGTTGTTGGTAATGAACACCATAAAGGATTTTAAATTTTGATTTTGGTAATGAACACCATACTTGTCTTGTGTTCCCAATTGTGTTGTTGTGCACTTTGAGATTGTAGGTTTGCAAGTTATTACATTCATTCAATGGCATATTAGGAGCCCATACCAACTTAGGATCGTGTACGTATGATTTGATAAATAACTAATTGAATTGGTCAATATATTAAGTGTTACACATTATTTTGGTCACTTTGGTGATGTCTCTACAAGTGATGTATTCAGGCTCCCACAAGGACTTTTTGCCTGAGAAAAGTGACTGTTGTCTTCTTCCCAAAAACACATTTTTAAGATGAGTTCGCAGGCTGCCTATGTTATAGGGTGCGAAAATCATTCATTCTCACAGGAAAACCAAACTTAGGGTGCAAACTGTTCATAGTCTGCTCTATAGGTAGGGTGCGAACCTGTTTCAAAGCTTGGAAAAGAGAAGAGGCCACGAAGGTTCTAGAAGGGAATCTTCTAGAAAATGAGTTGGCATTTGCATGGTTGGAAACCTACTGACTTCTCAGATTTAGTGGGATCATCCTCATCCATGTAACCATCTCTCATTCTCCTATATATTGAAAGGTTTCTCATGGAAAAGGTTAAGCAAGATTGAATGAAGAATTGGTGAAAGAATTGTGTGAA
>SNQJ01S0243698.1:1416-13313 GCA_010110895.2 Picea sitchensis
TTTTCCTCCTTTGAATAGTACCCCTACCCCTTCTTTTATAGGCTAGAAGGAGCTAGGGTTTTAGACGAACTCTCGGCCATGCATGGCTAGGAGTTCCAGTTAACTGACCCAAAGCTTTTCGTCCCGGCGGAAAATTTCCTGAGTTTTTGCTTTGTTAGGTAAACGCGGGCTGTAGTGGGCTAGCCCGCGTTCCAATGTGTGCAGTAGAAGGGAAGCAAGCATTCCAATGCGCCCAGTGTTAGGTTAGGGCGCGGGTTGCTTATTTTAAGTGGTTTTTCAAGGTTTTATTCAGCATGGCTTTGTCAAGGAAGAGACATGAGTTGGCATGATGCAAGGTAAGCCTGTGTGGTGCATTTTAGGGTTATAACACAGCTGCACCTGCAACCCTCCTCCAAACCTGTGCACCAGACTACAACTGCAGTTCGCACCAACTGGGAAACTGCAATTCTAAGATGTTGTCAAATGAGAACTGGAGCCCTGTATTTATAGTAATCCTGCCAGTTTGCTGGGGTCGACTTATCCTTCTGGGTATGTGTCTGTTCAGTATATTATTATTAATTATGGTCGACTTCTTCTCTTGGAGGCTAATAGCCTAATATAAATTTTCTTCTTGAGCCGACAAGTCTTCTAGGGTTTTTAGCCAACTCATTAGGGTTTCTCTTGCTTTCCGGAGTCTTCTATTCTCTCCAGGTTCACACATGGGGGTAAATACCTCCCGCAGCTACCATAATATTAACACCTCTCACCTAATCCAACTGGATTATTTTGTATCTTTTCAGGTCAGCACATCTTGTTGTACTTTCAGGGCCATTTTGGAGCCCTAAACAGTGTTTTTTTGGCTTGCCATAGTCAAATTGTAGACGTAGTCAAAGTTTGACGAGAAAATGTGTAGTTCTATGAAAGAACTTTCCAGTGAACTATTGCATGCCTAAAACAGAGGTTGTATGAAAAATTTATGACCCCAGGAAGTTGAGGTACCAACCTACCCATAGGGGCCCACATGACTTTTGGCGTTTCACCTTTTAGGGTTAGGTTTTTGGATGTCTAGGGTTTTGGAATTCATGATTAATATTAAAAATGCCTCTGGAGCCTCATTGTAATCATTTTTCTCAAACGAATGCACGTAAAAACCACATCTCTTCTCAGAGATAGCTACCACCATTCGAGCAAGTGTTTCAATTCTGCATTTTGACATTTTCATCTTATTTCATTTATTCAATAGAAGATATTATTCACTGGATATATGTGTTGTTTTTCATATCTCTGTGTTTATTGTATTCAGTCTGTTAATCAGTTTGTTCCGATCCTAAATATGGAACAGTGGTATCATATTGGTATGCTCTTCATTTATTTTTCGTTGTGCATGTCCTCGGCAAGATATGCATACAAGAAGTTGGGAATCGAGCCAATCAAACCATTGCAAGATCGGTCACACCGATCCTGACAACAACCCATGGGAGATGAAAAGAAAGATGATGGAGCAAGAGATCTTTTTAAAATGTTTCTCAAGAAAGCCCTTTCATGACAAAGGAATGAAATGATGGACAAATTTGTGCATATCGTTTGGCGACAACCCACAGGAGAAGCATCTTCATCAAGCGGCCATGCAACCCCCTTCAAGGTACAAGTAAATTTTGATATTCCATTATTTGAAGGATTGATAGATGTGAATGTTGTAGATAAATGGTTGAATCTGCTCGATGGGTATTTTTCGGTCCATAACTTTTCCGATTGGGAAAGGATTATTTTTTCACTCCTCAAGGCCATCCCCCATGTTAAGGACTGGTGGGACACTTACTTTGAGCAAAGGGACATCAAGGAATCTGCAATATTTGTGGTTTCCCCCACATGGTATTCCTTCCGATATGCCATTAAAGAACAATAATACCCTATTGGAAGCTATGAGGACCAATGCACCAGATGGACCACCCTACGTCAAGAAAGGGACTAGACAGTACCTGATTTCACCAATATTTTCCACACCCTCCGCACCAAACTAAGTATCAAACACTCTGAACAACATTTGGTGCTCAAATATCGTGATTGTTTGCATAGATACATCTAAATAGAAATGGATTTTTTGGACATCACCTCATTGGGTACGAATTATAGATACACTATCAAGATCGAGTATAAATTTAAGCAGAAGAGGTGAGAGTTTGGATCTGCAAACTCCTCATAGTCGAAGTAGCGCAAAGGCAGCCCCAACCCACTCAACAAGGGACATGCCAAATATGGCCATTCTCAGGAAAGCTAGTCCAAGCCGCAACACAAGAAGGGAAATGAGAAGACAAAGAAGGACACAGGAAAATGGTGTGAGTACCATAAAATCCCTTGGCACAACACTAAAGAATGTCGCTCCAAGTAGTCACTCGTGGTTGAGCTGAAATCTTCCGAGTCAGAGGTCGATTCTGATTCCGAATCAAATCCTGAAGGAGGGAAGCGAATCATCGATGCTAAACCTAGTGCCACTATTTCTACCACCAAAGTTTGGGCAAATGAACAAGAAGAACCAGAGGAAGGGGAATGCCTCTTTCACTCACAGATATGGGTAAAGGGGGCTCCACTTCATTTCATTGTCGATAGCGGTAGTCAGAAGAACCTATTTTCAGCAGAGGTCGTCAGGAGGCTGGACCTGCCAACGATAGCACACCTACAACCCTACATTATCAATTGGCTTCACCAAGGAAGAGATCTCTGTGTCAGCCAATAATGTTGTCTACCCTATGACATCAAGACTTTCAAAGATGAGGTATTGTGTGATATTGCTCCCCTTGAAGTTTGTGATGTTCTTTTAGGACAACCATATTTGTGGAAGCATAATGTTGTGTATGAGTCTAGATCCCGCAGTGTTATTATTACTTTAAGTAGACAATTATATAGGATACTAGAGGTAGTGCCACCTCCCGTTATTTCTTTAATCTCTACTAAGAAATGCAGTAAGGTCATTTCATAGACTGGGAAGTTTGTCTTCTTTGTGATCTATTGTCACAGTAAGTAGAAGGTTTCTGCCACATCCATGGCCTCCACACAGATCCTCTATTTTCAGCATAAGAAAGTGGAAGGGATCATTGAAGAATACAGAGACATATTCTCCTCACCCACTGGGGTACCGACGCACTACCAAGTCAAGCATCCAATTGATCTAATTCCAAGTGAATCACTACCTAATGGATCAGTTTATCATTGCTCGATGATGGGGGATGATGAAATCAAGTGTCAGATCCAGAATATTCTTCAAAAGGGGCACATCAGACCCAGATCCTCCCCTTACGGAAGCCCGATTTTACTGGTCTAAAAGAAGAACGGGACTTGGTGACTCTGCATTGTTTATAGAGCCTTAAAAAAAATTAGAGTTAGGAACTGATACCCAATTCAAAGGATTGATGACCTTCTTGACCAACTCAAGGGTGAAAATTTCTTCAACAATATTGACCTAAATTTTGGCTACCACCAGGTTCCCATCGAACTAACTAGTGTATGGAAGACAACCTTTAAATCTAAATCAGGTCTCTTTGAAAGGTTGGTCATGCCCTTTGGCTTAACAAATGCACCAACCACTTTCATGAGGTTGATGGATGATGTATTTATACCCTTCACCAACTCTTTTGTGGTGGCATATTTGGATGACATCCTCATATTCAACAAAACATGGGAGAAACACATGCGGCATATTCAAACATATTTCGAGCACTCTGCGACAACACAAGCTATATGCCAACTTGGAAAAATGATCTTTTGGCATGAACATGGTCCAATAATTGGGATATATTGTTGATGAGAATGGGATACATGTTGATCCATCTAAGATCAAAGTCATCTGTGACTGGCCATCCCTGACCACACTAACCAAGATTCGAAGCTTCTTCGGATTGGCCAACTTCTACCGATGGTTTGTGTTGGGTTTCTCCCATATTGCATGGGTCCTCAGCTAGGTGACCAAGGGCGGTGGCAGGGAAAATTTCATGTGGGGAAAGGAAAAATAATGAGTATTCAATGATTTGAAGCATCGCTTGTGCTCAGCTCCAGTACTCTCCTTTCCTGATGTGAAGTAACCATTCGAGATTGAGACTAATGCACCTGACTATGTTGTACACATATTTCTCTCTCAGCATGGTCATTCGGTGGCATACCATAGTGAGACACTCTTAGATACTATCTGAAAACACCCCACCTATGAAAAAGATATGTATTCCATCGTACAATCATGTCGTCAATGGAAACATCACATTTTCGGAAAGTAGACGATCATCCACACTGATCAAAAGCCTCTGTAGTTCATATAGACACAAGGGAAATTGCAGAACAACCGCCATCAGAAGTGGTCCACCTACCCGCAACAGTTCCATATAAACATCAAGTATAAGACATCGATCTCAAATCGTGTCCCTGACTGCCTTAGTCAACCTCCATGGCTTCCCTCACCACTGTACTCCATTCCTGTGGACATGAGGCATCTGAGTGGTCCCAACTTTATCAGCAAGATCCAGACTTTTTGACCACCTATTAGCTCTTGGGTATAGGTGCAAATGTCATCAATTTTCACATTCAGGATGGACTATTATGATATCTGTGCCATCTTTGTGTTCCTACAAGCGAGCATGCAAAGTTCATTTGGGAATCCCACTATAGTCAGATGGCGGGAAATTTTGGCGTGGAGAAAACTGTGGTCGTTCAAAAATAAAATTATTGGCCAAAAATGTGACAAGACGTCAACAAGTATATCAGATATTGTACTTATTGTGCCATTTCCAAGCCATCCATCAAGAAGCAATGCTTATACACCCCTCTTCCTACTCCCGATAATCCTTGGGAATACATTTCAATGGAGTACATGTCTGGTCTTCCATCCACCAAGCAAGGCAATGACTATTTATTTGTGGTCATTGATCAGTTTTCAAAGATGGCCATCCTCACAGTCTACAAGAATAATATCACAATGACAGATACTTCCAAGCTCTTCTTCGAACAAGTGTGGGTCCATTTTGGGATACCACAGACCATCATCTGCAACTGGGACAACATGTTCCTCGTCATATTTTGGTTGAGTCTCTAGTCATTGTTCAACACCAAGATCACTAAATCCACTTCTTTCCATCCCCAAACAGATGGCCAAACAGAAGTCATCAATCAGATTATTGTGCACATCCTACGCATGTACAAACTCTAAGCATCCACGTACATGGGATGAGAGTCTCCCCTATATTCAACATAGTTACAACAGGGATCTCCATAGCTCCACCGACCATAGCCCATTTCATGTGGGGTTGGGATTCCAACCCTTGGGTCCCATTGATGTTGCACTAACTCTTTCCACCACATAGACAGACTCTTCCCATCTTCAGTATGAGACTGACAAAGCCACCAGATTCATTGAGAGGATTCAACACATCCGCCAACAGATCCAGGATATTTTGTAGAAATCTAATGCTAAGTACAGGCAACACCATGATCAACACAGGGTACTGCACCAGTTTCAGGTTGGAGACAAAGTCTGGTTACATTTGTAGAAAAAACGTCTCATAGGGCCCCATCAAAAGCTCCACCCACTTTGTTATGGGCCTTACACTATCACCAAGGTCGTGGGTAGCAATTATTTTGAGCTCAACACTCCACCCTTCCTTGGCCTGCACCCAATGTTCAATGTGGACCTCATTTGACTATATTTCCCACCATTATTAGACACCTCAGAGATCGTCGAAAAATTGACACTAATAGAGCTCAACCCTGAATGCATGGAAAAAGCATCCATTGATCAGATAGTGGACACATAGGTCAAGGGAACCCGCTAGCAGAGGATCCAACTTTATTGGGTTTCCAGGGCACGGCAACTCCTCCACCAAGGAAAGTGGCTCACTCGGGGCCAAATCCAGCAGAATTTTCCTCACCCGATGGGGGAACTCAACACAATAGAGACCATTGCTTCCTAAGGGGGGAGGATTTATCTAGGTGGATATTGGTGGCCACCCACCTATTCCTACTAGCTCCTATTGTTTGTTTTAGTTCAACACGTTCTTCTGTACTTATTTGTAATTGTTGGTTCTACACTTTTGGGGCTATATGAATCCCTACACATCTTCCAGGTGGATACTGGTGGTCTCTCACCTAATCCAATTGGCTTATTTTGTATGTTTTCATGTCAACATATCTTGTTGTTCTTCTAGGGTTGTTTTAGAGCCTTACAAAAAAAAAAATTGGCTCGCCAAATTCAAATTGTATACAAAGTCATATTTTGATGAAGAAATGTGTAGTTCTCTGAAACACCTTTCCAATGGGCTATCACGCGCCTAAAACAGAGGTTGTATGCAAAATTTATGACCTTGAGAAGTTGAGGTACCAACTTACCCATAGGGGCCCACATGAGATTTGGCGTTTCACCTTCTGGGGTTAGGTTTTTTGGATGTCTAGGGTTTTGGAGTTAATGAGTAATATCAAAAAGGCCTATGGAGCCTCATTGTAATCACTATGCTTATACAAATGCGCATAACAACCACATCTCTTCTTAGAGATAACTACCACCATTCGAGCAAGTGTTTCAATTTTGTAGTTTTACAGTTTCAGTCTACTTCATTTATTCAATAGAATATATTGTTCACTGGATATTTGTGTTGATATTCATATCTTTGTGTTTATTGTATTCAATGTGTTAATTAGTTCATTCCGTTCCTAAATACGGATCATTGTATCAGTCTATGTCCATAGTAAATAAATTGTTCCTAAATAAGAAGTTGTATAACCTAAGGATGAAATATGGAGACTCGGTGACAAATCATCTGAATTCCTTCAATACTATGGTAAGTCAGATATTATCTATTAATATTAAGATTTCTGATGAAGAAAAATGTATCAGTTTATTGTGTTCTTTACCAGACTCATGGGATAGTTTGGTTGTGGCCATAGGTACTAATACAACTACTTTAAGTTTCAATGATGTGGTCTCATCCTTGTTGTCGGAGGAGATGAGGCGAAAGAACATGAAAGGATAGAGTGAAGATGAATTATTTGTAAGAGGATGCTCCCAGGAAAGAAATATATCTAAGTCCTCAAGTGTGAAATCTAAATATAAGGGAATATCTAAATCTCCCATAAATTTTGTAAAGGTATGTTCTATATATGGAAAATAAGGGCACTACAAGAATCAATGTAGATCAAAGAGTGTTGAGAGAGGAAAGGAATATAAATATGTTCCTTCTACAAAAAAAAAAATCTCTAAGGAACAAAGAGGAGATCTGTACTTGGCTTCTTCAAGCACACATGCAAATCATGAGGCATGACTAGATGAATCAGATGCATCCTTTAATATGAATCCTCAGAGGGAGTGGTTTTGCGAGTATGAAAGGTATGATGGAGGTGATGTTTTCCTAAGTGATTGTTGTAGTCCAGGAAAATGAGGCAAGCATTCAAGAGAGACTACATTAGAATGCACATCAAGACACAAATAATCCTAAGAAATAAGGAGATAAATGTGGGGAAGGAATTCCATTCCAAGTTTGTATTCCATCTTTAGGGTTATTTATACATAGGAAGGATAGTTGGGGAAGTTATACCTGCACCAACTAATCCTTAGTTAAGTATCTTTATCTTTATTACACATAGAATTTACTTTATTTACATTAGACTTAGGCTAATGCCTAATAATACATATGTATGATGACAATTAGGGCCTAAAAGGGCCCCTCAGCATCTCCTCCACACTCAAATCCTTTCTCATCTTGAGAAAGTGTGAAGATAACTAATGACCTATTACTCTCTGGCTTTTGTCTTCAATCTAGTAGATGCTTGTGTAGTCAGTGATTCTCACAGTGCTTTTCTCCCACCCAACAATGGTCATCTTGATCTTATTGTTGTACTCTCTCTGGTGCCTTCAGAGTGGTGAGTGGCTCGTCCTCGGCTCATCTTTCCCCTGCACACACCCTATGGACTTCAGCGAACCTACCGTTTCTCTACTTTCTGGATTTTGAGGTCACAACTCAAGAACTATTCTGCAACTTTTCTACCAAGGGGGTCTATCAATTTAATTGTTCTTGTCATCATCTTTTCTTTAATATCTCGTGTGTGCTTGAAAAAATATTTTCTCTCTCTTGAATGCGTTTATTTGCTGCCAACACGCTTATGATCAATGCTCGATCTTTTACTTTTCTTCTCTACTACTCATCAAACTTGAATGTGCTTATTTATGCTTTTCAAGTCTTTGAGGATACGTGGAGTTTGCATTGATGTTACATGAAGGAGGAAAAACACTTTAGTTGGGACCATACTTTTACGACTCAATACATTGTTGTTGACTGGGTATCAACTCGAATTGGCAAGGAACTAATCTTGTCCATTGAGAGCCGAATTACATTAAATAATTGGAGGGATCGCCTACCTTAGAGACTCATGTTTAAACCCCTCCTTTATTTAAACATGACTCATTTTTTGAAATGGGACACGATTATTTGTTTTTTTTTTAATGTTTTTTCGACTTGACTAAGCTATCCCTCATATAATACACTATACATCAGACTCAATTTATAATGACTTCATTGATGTGATTTTTACGACCCCATATAAAGACGAAACTTTTTGATATGGATTAGCTCGACGATACACAGAAAATGTTAGGCACAACGATCAGTTCAAACTACGCCGGAAGAAACAATGAACATCTGCTGCAATTAATTTGTCGATGGAGTAAAGAAACGATCAATATTGTTGGTGGGACATGATATTATTAGTCAACCCTCTGTAGATTAAACTAATCAGTTGAATATTATTCAATTCGACTCTAGTTGAGATAATAATGGACTAGGTCCATTAGTCGATCCAATCAACCGGTCTTTTTCCATATGCATACGAAGCTAAAAACACACAAAACCACCACTCTGGAAGGTATATTGTAATCACGTCGATGACCTGGGTTGAACATATATTGGGTTCTCTCCAATTTGTTGAGGCGTAGTGACAAAATCGTCGAGCATAAGTATGAGTGGACAAGTCGACCAATGCACTTTGAGACCAATATTTACATATCTACTATAGGGTTGGTTCATAATGTTACTTAGGACATCAACCCAATATACATGCGTGTGGATATGGCCGAGTCATATGCCAAGAGTCATTCATCCTTTTCATGTATATACTATCAATGCTTGTGAACAACATCACAAAGAAATCTTTTACGCAAAGTCAACAAAAAAGATTCATCTGCGTTCTTCAACAATTCTTCTGGGAGTCTTCATCTCTTTCTCTATTTGCAAGCTTCTTCAGTGTGGATGTTGTGTGGATGTTGTTCTAGGATCCTTTTCAATGCATTTCAAACAATTACACAAGCATCTCACTCCCAGTTCAAGTCATGCGGCAACAAAAGAAAAATGTTTTAGTCCAGACAAATGAGGCAAGCATTCAAGAGAGATTACATCAAGACACACATAATCCCAAGAAAGGAGATAAATATGGAGAAGGAAATCCATTCCAAGTTTGGATTCCATTTATAGGGTTATTTATATATAGGAAGGATAATTGGGGAAGTTATACCAGCTCTAACTGATCCTTAGTTAAGTATCTTTATCTTTATTACACATAGCATTTACTTGATTTACATTAGACTTAGGCTAATGTCTAATAATACATATGTATGATGATAATTAGGGCCTAAAAGGTCCTCTCAAAAGTGATGAATTGACAACCAAAATCATAGGATGAGGAAACATCAAGATGAAGCTCATGGATGGAAGGATTATAACACTCCTTGGTTTTTTGCACATCCTAGGATTGGCCAGAAATTTGATTTCTATACGAAAAATGGACGATGCAGGGGTAAAATTAGTGCTTGAAAAAGAAACATACAGGATGGTTCGGGAAGCAATGGTGTTGCCGAAGGGAGTTCGGATTGGAACTATGTATAAGATGCAGTGAATCATTATTAGTGATGGGTGTAATATTTGCATTGTTCATAATATTGGAGTTGAAGAAGAAAAATCTCCTACAATATCTAGAGAAAAGGCTATGTTGTGGCATCAAAGATTGGGGCATATCAGAGAGAATATATTTTGACTACTACAAGGTAAAAGTATGGTTGAAGGTATATCTAACTGCTCTCTGAATTTTTATTTCTATGAAAATTATGTATATGAGAAGCGGAATTAAGATTCCCCTATAGTGCAACAAGGGAAGAGACAAATTTATAGTTGGTGCACAATGATGTGTTTGAGCCTGTGTCAGTTCCATCATTTGGAAAATCTATGTACAATGTCTCATTTATAGATGACTTCTCAAGGAATACTTGGATATATTTCCTAGGGAAGAAATATGAAGTCTTTGACAGGTTTAAAGAGTTTAAGCCTCTTGTGGAGAATCAAATAGATAAAATAATTAAGGTGTAGAGGACAGATAATTGTGGAGAGTTATGCGAAAATGAATTTGAGGACTTCTGTAATAAGTACGGTATAGAAAGGTATAATACTACTCCATACACCCCTTAGTATAATGGATTTGGAGAAAGGATGAACGAGATGCCGATGGAAAAAACAAGGTGCATGCTTAGTGGTGTCGGGTTAGGACAAGAATTTTGGGTAGAGGTAGTGGGTAATGCATGTTACCTGGTTAATCGATCACGCTCATCAACACTGGATGACAATACACCACACGATATATGGACTCATAAGAAATCCTCTCTCACACATCTCAGGGTATTTGGATGTGAATCCTATGTTAACATTCCAAAGGAAAACATGAGTAAGCTAGATAAAAAGGTTGAAAAGTGTATCTTTATTGTGTATAAAGATGGTCTCAAAAGGGTATAAGATTTGGAACCCAAAAACTAAGAAGGTAGTGTATAGACAAGATGTGGTATTTAGAGAAATAAAATATGTTGTCAAATAGGAAGTCCTACCAAGGAAGAAAGAACTAGAGAAAATAGAGTTTGAGTTAAAGGACAATGAATAAGACTCTATAGAATAACATGAATCAGAAGAAGAAGATCCTCATAATCTAGTATTGAGGAGAACAATTAAGGAAAAAAGGAAACCAAAAAGGTATACTCCACCTAATTTTGATTCAAATTTTGTTTTGTCTATCACTGATGATGATCCTAAGACTGTTAGGGAGGCAATGGATTCATATGATGGAAAACTATGGAAAAAGGATATGGTTGAAGAAATGGAAGCCTTGGACAAGAATGAGGCTTGGGATCTAGTGGAGTTGTCTACTAGAAGAACCCCATTAGAAATAAATGGGTGTTTAAAAAGAAGCTGAATGTAGAAGGAAAAGTGGAGAAATACAATGCTTGGTTAGTAGCAAAAGGTTATTCCTAGGTAGAGAGAATTGACTTTGGTGAGATTTTTTCTCATGTTGCCAAGTTAACTTCAATTACATTTTTTTTATCTATTGTTGCTACATTTTATTTTGAAGTAGAACATATGAATTTGAATACAACATTTGTTAAGCCCTAAATAGTGGCACATTACCCCAATTAATGGGTAATGTGTGTGGCACATTACCCCTTAATTGGGGTAATGTGCCACTATTTAGTGCTTAACAACATTAGTACATGGAAATCTGGAAGAAGAAATCTACATGAAGCAGCCAAAATGATTTGTTTTGAAGGGAATAAATCTACATATAAGTATCAAAATTTTTATATTTATATGTTGGGACTTGTCTTTGCAAGGAGCAAAGCATATCACTGTGTGTATTTCAAATTAATCGGTGATCATCTTATTTATTTGGTCTTATATGTGGATGATATGTTGTTGATAGGAAACAACAAACATATTATCCAGGATGTGAAAACTTAGTTGTCCTCCAAATTTGACATGAAGGATCTTGGTGGTGCAAATTTAATTTTGGGAATGGAAATTAAAAGAGATTGGGAAAACAAAAAACTCTAGTTAAATTAGAGGAAACATGTCAAAAAA
>SNQJ01S0243700.1:0-13313 GCA_010110895.2 Picea sitchensis
TTATAGCAAAAATTCCACGGTGTCTCAGATGTAGCAGCGAAACCCCAAGACCTTGAGCTCTGATACCATATGTTAAGAACCAAACATCAATATAGCATGAAAAAGACTTAGGAAAAGTACTCAACGCCTTGAAACAGAGATAATTTCAGATAATAATCCTCTTCGAGGGGGCAACCTCGTTTTACCCCACTTAAATGTTCAAGTACAAGATGATTCAAAATGAAAATGGCTCCTTGGTATATATAGGAGACTAGGACATATAATTACAACTAATGGCCTAAATCCAACATAAATAAAATAACATTACTAATCTAATATGCCCCAATTAAGGGGTAATGGGCCAATATTAGGGCTTAACAATCATGTTGCTTTGTGCCAGGCTTGGCACAAGAGGAGCAAGAGTCAGTTGAAGCTCAAGTAGTGAAGCTCGCAGAGACCCTCCAGTAGCTTCAAGATAGGATAACAGAACTAGAGGGCCAAACAATGTCGAGCACCCTGCAAGAGGTGTGTGAGCAGAGGGAGGAGACCTCTAAAAACATAGTAACAAGTATAAGAGCCCTTGCCTCATAATGTAAACAGTTAAGTGATAGAAGCGCCTAGACATATGAACGCCTCACCGAGGATCCAAAGCTAAAGAAGCTAGAAGCGCAGTTACAGGAGGTGCAACAACAATAATTTTTGTTGCAGGCGCAGATGAATCTTCTCACTGCAGTGGAAAGGATGAATAGATCCTAGGAAAAACACACAATACAACAACATATTACTGCCCTCCAGGGTAAGGTAATGGAAGTAACACAGAAGCTACAACATATGCAGGATGAAGATTGCAAGGTGTTTGAGGAGATTGATGGATAGGGCTCACAACTAGATCAAGTAGTTGCAGCAGTAGAACAACGCCTGGAAGGGCCTATTACGAAGAAGAAAGTCCAGGAGCTCGCTGAGCAGGAGGCTCAAGCAAGGTAGCTTGAGTTAAGCTCGAGGCTTTTGAGGCAGCATTGTCCAGACCTGAGTGACTCGAGACGGGTCATAGGTGAGTGTTGGGGGCCTATTGGCCCTTGACCAAGTTTTGAGGAAACTTTGGTCAAATTTGGCCCACTTTTGGACTTCGACACGTTGGTCGAAGAAGGAGCACCCAGGCAGAGTTGAGATTGCAAATCTCACCCATTTTTTAGGGTTATGTAAAGGGTCCTCTAGGGTTTTGTAATGGCTTTATGGGATGTTAGCCCATGGGGTTTTCCCATGTTTAGGCCTTATTGTAAGGGTTTGTAAAGTATAAATAAAGGGGAATGTATTATAGAAGTAGGGAAGTGAATGTAGTTCTGTATAAACAGAAGTGATTTTGTGAAAATAAGTGTATGTGGTAGAGGCTTTATGCCCGAATGTGATTTTGTAGAATGCGTTAAGTGTCGTGAGAAGATATTTTCACTATGTGCAGTTGACCAAGTTTTGGAAGGAGGATCTAGTGCTCAGTGCACAGATCTCCTGTCTTGTGCAGAGTTCGACTTTGTGGCTTAGTGCATAGGAGTAACTAAATGTAATATCTAGGCGAATAATAAAGAGGCAAAGAAGTTTGTGGATGTAGCCCCACCCTAGGGTGAACCACATATATCTGGTGTCCCTTGGTTTTCTTTGTGTTGTGTTATTTCTGTTATGAATCTGCTTTGTTCTTTGATCATGATGTGTAATAGATAGATCTTTTGTTGTTTAAGTACTTTACTTATGTTATGAAGGCTATAATTAACTTATAGTGCTAAGTGCTAAGTGTTAAGTGTTAAGTGTTAAGTGTTAAGTGTTAAGTGTTAAGTTCTCAGGGTATATAATCAAGTGTTGTTACTGCACCGATCTATCTTTGATTATGATTTGCGGTGTTAATAGGGTTAGTAAACTAATGCATGTTACCTTCTAAACATTAATAGAATATTCTGCGAAGTTCTTTTATCATATATCTATGTCCCAGCCTGGTTACAGACACTTGCATCCTATAACCCCCCCTGCTTCTACCTTGGGTGAGACTTCACCTACTTCGCAGGTGTTTCTGAAAGGTCTGGTAATCGGGGTTTTGTTGGTTCTTTGTTAAGCGTTCAACCCTGGTTCTACCCCTGTGCCAACAAAAGGTGTGAGATTTGAGTGTACATCTAATTGTAAAAGGAGTTTCCAACACTTGACGAGTTTGTTGACAAGTGCACCACTTTTGAGAATTGTTGATCCTAATGAAGAATTCATTGTGTGCATTGATGCATGCAAGGAAGGGATTGATGGAGTCCTTAGTTAGAATGGGCATGTGGTGTGCTACAAATAAAGAAAGTTAAAAGATCATGAAAAGAATTATACTACTCATAATTTATAATTGGCATCCATAGTTCATGCCTTGAATATGTGGAGGCACTACCTCATGGGGAAAATATATGAGTTGAGGAAAAACCATAGTGGTATGAAATATTTATTTGGAAAACCAACTTTAAATGCAAGGCAAAGCAGGTGGTAAGAATTCCTCGGTGACTATGAATTTGATATAAATCATATCAAGGGTAAAGATAATATGGTGGTTGATGCACTCAGCACGAGAGTGCATGAAATGTATGCTACAACCATTAGCATGTACAAATAACATTTGAAAGACAGAATGTTAGAGGCTGCAAAATTAGATCAACATTATGTGGAAATAAAGACAAAGCTACAGGGGCAGAGTTTATGTAGAAAATTCATAGGAGTTGAAAAATATTCCATTTAAAGAAATGCATAATGTTCCCTATGTTGGACACCCAGGTTACCAGAAAACTATTAGAGTTGTCAAGAGACAATATTATTGGCCAAGTATGAAGAAGAAAGCGATTTATTTTATTGCCAGGTGTTTGGAATGCCAAAAGATCAAGGCTGAGCATAGATACCCAGCTGGTTTGCTACAACCACTACCCATTCCTGAGTGGAATTAGGAAGTGGTCACAATAGATTTCATCACTAAGATGCCCGAAAATACCAAGAAGCATGATTCCATCATGGTAGTGGTGGATAAGATTATTAAATCTGCCCACCTTATTCCAGTAAATCTCACTTACAAGGAAACAAACATTGATAATATTTATATGAGGGAAATTGCCAGGATTCATGGTATACCCAAGACAATTGTATTTGACAGGGATCCCAAATTTACATCAAATTTTTGGAAGGGATTATTTAAAGGACTAGGGACAAATCTGAATTTCATCACATCCTATCATCCATAGTCAAATGGGAAAACAGAAAGGGTAAATCAAGTAATATAAGATATGCTAAGAATGCATGTGATGGACAAACTGATGCAATGGGAAAAATATTTACATTTGGTTGAGTTTGATTATAAAAATGGGTATCAAGAATCTCTAAAGATGATCCCATTTGAGACACTTTATGGTAGAAAGTGCAACACACTAGTTAGTTGGGAGAACTCAACAGACAAAGCAGTGGTTGGGCCAAATTTTGCTAAGGGAAATGGAAGAGAAAATGATGAAAATAAAATAGAACTTAAAGGTTTCCCAAGAAAGGAAGAAAAGTTATGTAGATAAATGAAGAACTCGTAGATAATTTAAAGTGGGTGACCACATGTTTTTCAAAGTGAAATCTAGGAAGAGTTCACTTAAATTGGGAAATTGTTCAAAAATGGAAGCATGTTATCGTGGGTCATTTGAAATTTTGGAGAGGATTGGTCCTATCACATACATACCTACACTTCCTACATACATATGCATTCATAATGTGTTTCATGTATATTTTCTTAGAAAGTATGTGTCTTATGCTAATCATCTAATTGATTGGAATGTGGTTTAGGTGGAGCAAGAAGGAGACTTTTGAGTTTAGTCGATGTGCATATTGGACTGGAAAGTCAAGTTTCTCTAGAATTGAGCAATAGGTATAGTAAAGGTCTAGTGGACATGTTACGGTCCTGAGGATGCAACTTGGTAGCATGAGGATGCTATGTGTGTAGAGTACACATATCTTTTTGAATACTTTTGAAGTTTTTCTTGTACATAATGCACTGAGGATAGTGCATAAATAAGGGGGAGGGGAATGTAATACCACTAGGCTGAACCTCAATTGTGATATTAATGTAAATGTACATATAGTTTGTTGAGTTGTGGGTGCACAAGTCTTGGGTATAGCTTAGCGCACGCGAAAAAAAGGAAGAGTGAACCCTCGTTTCACATATTTGTGCACAAATGAGTAAGTGTGAAAGCGTTACCCATGATTTTGGTCATCATGATGATGTATTGATGATGGTGTACTCAGGCTCTTCATTAGAACTTTCTCCTGAGAAAAGTTACCTTCATCTCTTTCCAGAAATCACATTTTTGAGGGCTGTTCGCAGGCTGCTAGTATATTTTCCTACGAGAATGCATGATTCTCGCAGGCTACCTTAAGCCAGGGTGCGAGAAGTTCACACTGTGTTGAACTACTAGGGTGCGAACTCTTTCTTAAGCAAGGAAAAATATGAATTCTCGAAGCTTCTAGAAGGGAATCTTCTAGAAGAACGAGATGGCATTCGAGTGGTTATCCTAGTACTGGATTCCCTGATATTTTGGGATCATTCTTATCCAAGTAACCAATTCATTCTCTCCTATATATTGAGTGAATTCTCATGGAAGATGTTAAGCAAACAAGGTTAAGCAAGATTCATTGGAGAATTGGTGAAAGATTGTGTGAAGGACTGAAGCTACAACATCTAGGAAACTCCAGCAAGTTTATCAAAGGTGGTCGATCTTCTTCATGCAAGTGAGCAAGTGTGTGTGTCAGAGCCAAGAGCCATCAAAAGGAAGTTTGCAACATCAAGGCTCAGGTTGTAATCTTTACTTTCCATCAATATGATACAGTAATATGTCCCTTTCCCATAAAACTAATTTCACTTTATTGTATAACTCCTTGATCATATACATAGATTGATTGTTGAATAGATTGTACTTTCTTCACTTCGGTTGGTTTGTATTGTTTTGGTCTTGAATGTACGAGAGCACTGGAGTGAAGCGGGAGAAACAAAGACCAAAGGAAGCGATCATAAGTTATGTTCTTTGTTCTTGCCTTTTATTTAATTCAATAGTTAAAATCTAGGGAAAGAGTCATATTCTGTCTTGCTTTGTTCTAGATCCAGGTGGATCTAGGGAGATCGGTTTGTGTCCGCACTTACAGATTTATCCAATAAAAAAATTGGTGACTCCAGTGGGGACTTAATCCCATTTTCTTTGTGGATTTTGGTATTTTTCTGTGGCCATTTTCTCTGGTTTCACTTTTCTCCTTTCCTATCAGTCTCTGAGTCTTCAGGATATCCTATTAGAACTTTTGGGTCCAGAAGTCTTTTTGAATTTTGCTTCATTTTTTATTATGTTCAGGAATTCTCGCACTGCACTTCATTGTAGCCTGCGAGAATAGGTATAGTTTGCACTCTGCCCATAGGTTTCAGTGCAAGGTTCTCGCACTCTGCTCAAGGGTCGCCTGCGAGAATCAGTGATTCTCGCACTGTGTTATATTGCCTGCCTGCGAACATCATTTTTCAAAAATTTGGATTTGAGTTTTGGCATTTTTAACTGCCCAGATCAGTTTGATTGCCACTTATGAGTTTCTTGGACCTCTGATTGATATCTTTCTTGTCTTTGTTTGTGTGCATGAACAGTCTTAGGGTTTCAAGGCTTTTCTTTTCATTTTGGACTTGACTTTTGTTTCTTGGATTTTCTTGGCAAAACCATTCTCTCTGACATCAGAATCTGAGTGTGTTTGATTAGTTAAGATCCAGTGATTGGTTGAAAGTTAAGTTTGCTTGGTTTTTTCATTTGCTTATGGTTTGAAAGATCATTTTCTTTTGCATTTGAAAAGACTACATTGGTTTGCTCTTTATTTTTGCTTTCATTGAAAGAGTGGATTGGGTTATTTGCTTATTCGTTGATTTGATTTTCTATGCTCTCATTGGCATAGTGAGGGTCCTTTTTGGAAAGTGAACAAAAGTTTTCCTTTCAAAAACTTGTTTTTGTTTTTAGAAAACATTGACAAATCAACTTATTGAAATTGTTGAAGTATTTGAAAAGACACAATAGAGTATTTTCATGTGATAAATGATTGTTTGCATTGGCATTTGAAAGGAAATTTTGCATTGTAGTTCAAGGTTGATCTGGAAAACTTCTTCTCTCTCCCATACATAGGATTCATTGAACGAAAAGTCATATATTTCATTCTCATCCTTGCATTATTGGGTCAGAGTCATACAAAACAAGTTTCATTTATGTTACCTTTGAGTAAACAACAACTCTTAATAACACTGTGTAATCATAAAATTTATCTAGTAACTCTTTTCTAGGGCTCTTTTACACCAACATTTAGCTAGGCTAGCGCTTTGGAGTAGGAAGAGAGATACACTCTCCAAAAGCACAAAACACACAATAGCATCTTGTGTTAGGGAGTGTTAAATTCCATTTGCAACATCTTGTCCTGGGAAGCCCTTCTCACACAAGGGTCAAGCACGAGGTCGCATTGGTATTGGCAGAGTTACTCACCCTTCTTTGTTGATATCAGTGTAGAGATTGCACATATTACGGGGATCACTCAGAGGTATACCCACAATGATGAGTGGAAGCCTTTTGAGTTGATTTTGGGCTAGATACCCTGCCCTTGCATGTGGATCGGACTGTCGACTATTCCCCCAGGATTTATTGTTGTTGTTGGTGACCTTAGTGGCATATCTTTCTAGGTTCTTACCCAAGGTGACTGTGGAGGGGAAAGTCTTCACGGTACCTGGAATTGACGTTGACCAAAATCACTTGGGATCCTTGGAGGGTATACCCACGATTATGTGTGGGAGCTTGCACCAGAGTGTAAGTCTGTTAAGCAGGTCATCAGCGTAACTTTTCCACCCTAGCCCCACCCCTTCTCATCTCATTGTTGCGACATTGGATTTCATCACCAACTAGTGGCTTCGAAATTAGAAGGTCTTGCTTGCCTGGTGATTGTTTCCTAGATTTTGTTTACTAGCACGTGTTGTTTGTTTCTTGAAGTTGACCATAGGATTTTCTTCATGAAGTTTGTCACTCATTTACAATAGCCCCCCCACATCGTTCACGTAGAATGCAAGGTTTATCTCAAGAGCATTTGGACAGTTCTCAACCCTTTCCTACCAGTACACCTGAGGGCTCTCCTCGGCAGAGTGAAGTCCCAGTTGTCACCACACCACAAGTGGAATCAACTGACTCTCTAGAACCTTTTCGAATTACCAATACTAGAGAGGATTTTTGAATTCTCCATGGTTCTGAACGACCCTTTATGCGACTGAATTCTTCCGGAGAACTAGTTGTTACCACTTTTGGATCACCCGTTGGGCCTTTTCCCAGTGTAGAAGGCCAAGATCCTTTTTGGTCAGGTGATTTCCGAAGGACCCTTATTGGTCCTGGTTCGCCTGTGGTCTCCGAAATCAACCCTCCAGTGTTTTCTGAGACAAAGACTATACCGTTGAATACCACTTATCACTTTACTGTCCCTGCCGAGATGGCCCATCTCACAAATACTATGAGTGTCCCAACCAGGTTAACTGCAACTGGTCTTGCTCCTATTAACACACAATGAATGCCCAATGTCACTCCGACACTACCACCTAGATACCATGCGTTGAATGATTTGTTGAATGATTTTTCTCCAACACCTCCACAAACTCTGGATGGTTCTCCAGGTGGTCCTTCTTTTCCTGGGCACCCTATTCCCAGTTTTATTCCGACACTCCCTTAATTTCCTTCTAGCAATCCTAATCCTAGTGGCACTATACCATCCATTACACCCAACTTGCAGGTTCCCATTGGTGGCCAAGGTGGTACAACTCAACTTCCTCTTACCAGACATATTCCAATTACTACACAACCTTTGATTGGGACACAACTTCCGGTTGGAACACCACCTACGATAGGGGGACCAACCCCACCTTTTGGACAAAATATACCTCCCTCTTTGGCCCAATATTGGAATCAGATGATACAAAATCTTCCTTAAATGAATGGGGGGCAGCAACATGTCCCTACTATAGGTCAACCATATCCAGGTATACCCAATCCTATTTGGGGTCAGGGTCACAATGCTCAAACTCAGGTCCCTAATCAAACCCAAGGTGACAATCCCTAGAACTACTATCCTCTCCAACCACCATTGAATCTGCCTGGGTCTTCCCATTATGTGAAGACTGCTTACGGTCCTATTGGTTTGCCGATAGGGCTTCCACCCCAAAGCCATCAGTACCCACAGGTGAATCGATAGTTACCTTTTCTTTCTACTTTGGATTTTCCAAATTTATCTAGGATTTTAAATGATCCTATTCGTCACTCTCCCCAATGGCCTGTTATTCCATCCAAGCTTCCATCGGACATTCCTAAATTCGATGGCAAAGTGGGAGAGGACCCAAACAATCACGTTATGAATTTTCACCTATGGTGTTCATCCAAATCATTGATGGATGACTCTATTCGTTTACGTCTTTTTCAATGAACCCTTACCGGTTCTGCTGTGAAGTGGTATATCGAATTGCCACAAGGTTTATTCTCTGATTTCAACACCCTGGCTATGGCTTTCCTTACACACTACCAGTTACCGATCCATTATGATACCGGGACTGAGATTTTGACTTCCTTCAAACAGACTAAAGGAACTCATATATCTGATCATATCCATGAGTGGTGAAGAGGTTGACGTCTCATTAAACTTGAACTCCCCGATCAATTACTGGCAAAATGGTTTACGAAATCCTTTGTGAATGAAATTGGTAAGGACATTGCCATGGGTGGCGTTGTTACGGAGGATCAGGCTATAAGTCGTGCTCAATATCTTGATCTCGTTTATTCGCAAATGGGAACACTTTACGATTTGCTACCTGAATTACCTCGTCCTGGTACTTCCAGCACTTCAACTGCTCCAACTGCCTCACATGTAGCTGACGATGTGATTGGTACTGCCAACGCCCACTCACATTCTGTTTCAAGTACAACCCCTAAATCTGCTTCTTCTAATGTTCAAAATGCTCCATCTCCTGCCGCTCCCATCGGCAAAACTTATGAGGTCAATACTGTCCAATCTACCCCCGCCGGTAAAAACAAATCTAAAAAGGGGAGAGGCAAGAATAAGGAGGGAAAAAATAATAATCAAGAAGAGCAAACTAAAACCACTCCTGTTGAAGATCAGGATAAGCGCAAACCACGTTACACTTGCATTATCTATGGTGACGATCACTACACGAAGGATTGTCCAGGACGTGCTGAGGTCACTAAGTTCCTTCAAGGAACCCCAAAACCATATACACCAGCTGTCTTGTCCCATCCCTTCCCATCTCAACAACATGCTCAGTTGGTCATTCAAGACCAACCCTCCTCTTCTACGACATCATATGTTTTGATGTGTACTAGTGATTCTAAGAAAAACAACGTTGCACTCACGACTAGAGCCAAATATTATACTCCATCTAAGGAGAAGGTTGACGATTTACCTCCTGCTTTGGTACAACCATCTCCCGCAACTCCACCTACTAACGGTCCTCTTCATCTCAAATGACCGAGCCTTGATACAGTTCTGCGACCACCCCCAAAAGGTGTTGTTAGGAAATCGGTTTTCAATCCTCATGCTCGTGCGGCCTAGAACTACAACATTGTTGAAGATCTGGCCCAGGCACCTTCAGCAATGTCAACCCTTGAAGTCCTTCAGTCTTGTCCTATGCAACGGAAGGCACTGTTGAAAGATATAGGTGGAATTGACCCAACAGATATGAATTTAATAGTCTTTGAC
This sequence comes from Picea sitchensis, assembly GCA_010110895.2. Lineage (NCBI taxonomy): Eukaryota > Viridiplantae > Streptophyta > Pinopsida > Pinales > Pinaceae > Picea > Picea sitchensis. The sequence goes on from SNQJ01S0243700.1 coordinate 9,769, forward strand.
TTAGATGATCACATTCCACGGTTACCCCTGCAACTCACATTCCAGATACAAGTTGTTGTCTCTGACAAGAACATTCGCTGAACTATTATCGACGAGGGTGCCTCAACGTGTGTAATGTCTTTTGCTTGTTGGAAATCCATTGGCTCTCCTCCCTTGAATGAATCACAAAACACTCTTAAAGCCTTCAATGGCTCTGGTTTTAAGCCTTACGATGTTCTTCCTTCATTTCCCATTACACTAGAAGGTAAGACGGTCCAAGTCGAAGTGGAAGTCTTTGACGCTCCCCTTGATTATAATCTTTTACTTGGCCATAGCTGGATTGATTCCATGCACGCCGTTGTGTCAACACTTTTCCGTGTAGTACGTTTCCCTCATCAAGGAAAGGTTGTTACCGTTGACCAACTTGCCTTCTTCAATTCTGATACACGTACTGGCAACGTGTCGTTTATTGCTAAAACCCCGCCAGGTTATGAGAATGTCGGTGTAGGACTTTTAAAGGACTCCTCGTTAATGGGTACTTTTCCCATTCCACCGCCCGATGTTCCACGCCCGTCAGTTGCTTCTATCAATATGATCTCCACCGTGCCTCACGAACTTCCTACGTCACACGACCCTTGGATTGTCCCTGACCCTGGAGATCATTTTCGTTTCGGCGATGTCATGCCGTTAAGTCCGGTTGAGTTTGCTTATCAAGCCATTCAATCGGCAACACCTTCTACTTCTTCTCTTGATGAGTTGTCTCCCGATCCTTTTCGTGTTATTTTTCCCATTGATGAGATGATCATGTCTGTCATGGAGGACACCCCTTGGGACAATGGATATCATCGTTCCATACTCTTTCTGGAGCAACACACTCTTGAGAACTACCAATGGATTTAGACTCCGTCGACCATTGTTGTCATCTTGACAGTTCCCGCGACTACACATGATGTGTTTGCTGAAGGAAACTTAAGTAATATTTCTCCCATGATTCCCATTGACATATCCATTAAACCTGGGATTGTTGAAAATGTCCATATTGGAGCTTCATGTTCTTCCGACGAAATCGTCACCTATACATCTATGTTCAAAGAATTTTGTGACATCTTTGCCTGGAGCTACGAAGAGATGCCAGGTATCGAACCTGCAATTGTTGTACATGAGATAAAGACATACCCCGGAGCTAAACCTGTCTGGAAATGCCTTCATTCAATTCACCCACGTAAAGCAGCTGCTATCAAGCTCGAAGTTGAAAAAATTCTGAAAGCCAACTTTATTTATCCGGTGGCTCTTACAGAATGGGTTTCCAATCCTGTCCCGATTGACAAGAAAGGCGGAAGTATTCATGTTTGTGTTGATTATAGGGATATTAACAAAGCTTGTCCCAAAGACAACTTTCCTACCCCCTTCGTCGATCAGATTTTCGATGATTGCACCGGAAGTGAAATCTTCTCTCTCATGGATGGTTTCTCCGGCTATAATCAAATTAATATTGCTCCTGAGGACCAACATAAGACTGCTTTTATTTGTCCTTGGGGTACTTTTGCCTATTGAAAACTTCCTTTCGGACTTAAGAACGCTGGTGCAACATTTCAACGTACTATGTCTTATGCTTTTCATGACATCAAACATATCGTTCAACCCTATTTGGACGATTTACCCGCTCATTCTATGCACAGAGTTGATCACCCAACCCACCTCCGGGCAATTTCCGTTCGCTGTCAGTTCTATCGTATACGTTTAAATCCTCATAAATGCATTTTTTGCGTAGAATCTGGCCGTCTTCTAGGTTTTATCATTTCGCGTCAATGGATCCAGGTGGATCCTATTAAGGTTGAGGAGATTCTTAATCTCCCTCCTCCTTCTACATTGCGCCAGTTGCAAAGTTTGCAGAGGAAAGCAAACTTTCTTCGTCGTTTTATCCCTAATTACGTCGAGATCACTCGTGGTTTTACGCGGCTACTAAAGAAATATTTCGAGTTCGTTTGGGATACGGTTGCCAACAATGATTTTGAAGCGTTGAAGTTGTCCCTAACATGAGCTCCACTTATCTTTCCTCCCAATTACAGTCGCGATTATTTCCTTTATCTTGCTGCCTCGGAGTACACTATTGGCATGGTTCTCGTCCAAGAGGATGATGCGCACGATGAACATGTTGTTTACTACTTGAGTCGAAGTCTCACACCAACTAAAATCAAGTATCAACATGTCGAAAAACTAGCTTTGGCTGTCGTTCAAGCCGTCCAATGCTTCCGGCACTATATCCTCTCACGTAAGACTACGATGATTTCTCATTGCAACCCTATGCAACATATTTTGACATGTCAATTGCTGGGGGGAAAATACTCCAAATGGATTGTAATACTCCAGGAGTTTGACTTGGAATTCGACCGTGCCAAGTCCAAGAAGTCCTTAGTTTTTGCTGAGTTGATATGCGATTTTCCTCATTCTGCAACGGAAAATGTAGCAGTAGATTCATTACCCGATGAATCTCTTTTCCTTATTAGCACTGATGATCTTTGGTATGGGGATATCATTATATATATCCAAACCCAGACTTTTTGGACTGCTTTGTCTAGTACTGAACAACATCGCATACACTATCAAGCTCGTCAATACATTATCCTCGGGGATACTCTTTACCGTCAGGGAATTGACTCTATTTTTTGATGTTGTTTGACATTCAACGAAGCCGAGAAAGCTCTGAATGACTACCATTCCGGATCATTTGGTGGTCATATGTCTGGGTATACTACTGCCCAGAAGATCTTACACGCAAGGTATTTTTGGCCTTCTTTGTTTAACGACTACATTACTGCCGTTTAGAAATGCCATGCCTGCCAGACCTACAATCAGAAAATTCGATCACATCCTGCTCCTCTTCATCCTGTGGTCTCAATTGGTCCTTTTGCGAAATGGGGCATCTATTTCATGACATGTCACCCTCACTCGGTCGGGGGGCATGGTTACATCATTGTAGTTGTTGATTACTTTACAAAATGGACCGAGGCGATGCCGACATTCGATAATACTGGAAAGACCGCAATGTTGTTTCTTTTTAATCACATCATAGCTCATTTTGGTGTTCCCCAGGCTATCGTCACTGATCACGATAGTCACTTTAGGAATTTTATGATGTCTGAACTTATGGAAAAGTTGGGTCTTCGCCATGATAACTCAATGCCCTATTATCCACAAGCTAATGGTCAAGTTGAAGCGATCAACAAAGTTCTTATAACTATGCTTCAATGGATGATAGGAATTCATAAAACAAGTTGGCACACAATGTTGTTTTCAGCATTGTGGGCATATCGGACATCTGTCAAATCCGCTACTGGATTTACGCCTTTTCGGTTAGTCTATGGTGTGGAAGCCATTCTTCCTATAGAATGCGAGATACCCTATCTGAAGCTAGTTGTCGAACTCTTACCCAACACTTATGCTGAAGAAGAACGTCTATTATATCTAATGCGATTAGACGAAACTCGACGTGACGCCACTCTAGTAATAAAAGCCCAGAAAAAATGTGTCAAGGCACAATATGACAAGCATGTTAAGCCTCACGT
>SNQJ01S0243701.1:0-13117 GCA_010110895.2 Picea sitchensis
CACTTGTGTTATTCATCATGCATCTGGTGGAGGTATGTCCATTTCTATATTTATGATTGATGACACATGCATTGGTGGAAGATTACTGATGGAGGGCATCATCGGCACATGGTAGTTCAGATGGGGGATTTTCTATGGATGAATTTCATACTCTTAGAGAGAGAGTTTCTATGATGAGGGCCGACTACCAGTAGTTGTTGACGGATAGGGACTACCTGTTGGGGATTGGAGAGATGTATTATCGGGCTCTGAGGGAGAAGGAATTGGAGGTGGACAGACTCACTCAATAACATTTACCGTCACCCTTTTGACACTCTTTAATTCTTTTCCCAGCTCTAATTTTTTCTTACATTCTTCCCCATAGACTTATACTGAAACAAATACCTATTTTTTGTTCACCGAGAAGACCCGCAAACCCTTTTTGAAGCGTCATTATTATAGAAAACTTGTCGCAACATCTGCCAAATGCAACATATTTATAGATTTTATCACGTCACAATTCCGTCGTTATATAAACCTAAGTGACCATTAGTATTTTGACTTGGTCAACATACTAAGGTGGTCGTTGGAGGGGGAAAACCTAGTTTCCACAACGTCGCAATTGCGACAACAATCTTCACAAATGTGGCAAGAGAGAAGTTTATGTCATAAACGTGGCAATAGAGACAAATAGGTGGAAAACGTGGTAAGAGCGATGACAACGTGGAAAGAGAGACAAGAACGTGGCAAGAGAGACATCAACATGGCAAGACCGACGTTATCGAGCAAGATGATTTTTTTTTTTTTAATTTCCTCTATCTTGCGACAATATGGACAATTTTGTCCATAACGCCGCAAATAGAACGTCGGAATTTTTACATTATGTACTAGTGATGCATGTGGAATACTTGATATACTTAGATACTCATTCATCTAACATTCATCAACTAATCAGACAGAAAGACATATTCATTCATTTACATAACACAGTATTACCGTGGTTCACCCCCTCCTAGGCTACGTCCACAAAGATCTCTCTCTCAATATTGTATTATAGTTTGGAAATATCCCACGTCGTGCATGGTTACAATCTTAGTTCTCCCTCTTTCCCATAGGCTACTTGATCCTTGTGAGGCTTACTAGATCACACCAAGCTCCTCATCCTGTGATCTAACCCTTGGGATCGAGTCGGTCACCCCTTCCTTAGCTCACCAACTTAATGAGTCGTGCAGTTCTTATAGTTCTCTCTCTTTTGTCCCTCTGTGTGTGTCCTCTCTCTCCTCTTGCGTTTCTATTTACATTGCCTAAGTACTACTTATTTATATCCTCCACTCACTAGCCATTACAATGCATTACAAAAAATCTAACCCTAGCATCGTTAGGTATTCCATGCATGCGCTCTTCACCTTCCTCTCTTGCACGTGATGCTTTTCCTTCCAGCTATATTTTTCCTCTTGCATGCTTCTCCTCCAAAAATAACCTTTCTTTCTTATTCAACCTGCATCCAACAGGCCCCCAACAATGATATGTGGCTTGTCCCGAGCGACCTAAACCTTGTGCACTTCTTCGATCTCTCCTGTGATAGCCTGGAAATTCTCTATGAGCTCCTTTGCTTGCATTTGAGATTGCGCAGTATTCTCCTTGAGTGCATCCAATACCTATACTGCAATCTCGTCGTTGATCATCTCTTTGCACTCTACCTGATTTTGTGCTATGTTCTTATTTGCATCTTCTGCTAGCGCAATGACCTCTGCTTCCCTCTCCTGGAGTGGTTCCATTTGAGCTTGGCGCTCCTTCTTCTGTGTTTGTGCGAAAATGAGTTTTTCCTACAATTTCTTCATATCCTATGCTCCCTTGACGCGATCCATTATCGACATTATCTTCTGTGTCTACTTGATGTCTTGGATAAATGCACTTATCCTTTCTCCTTCTTGGTCCCACTGCTGAACCTGTTGATCCTCTTTCATCTTTGTCCATAGCTGTGCTGCCTTCTCGAATAAGTCGGTCATTGTGTGGACTTGTCGCTCCATCTCCTTTATTTGCATTGTTGCTTCCAGCTTCCTTTGCTCCTTTACCTCTGGCAGAGTGGTAGGTACAAGATTTTCCCAAAGGTTCTCTATCTTCTATTTGTATTGATCGATTATCTACACAATCTTATCAATCTTCTGCGTCGCTGTGAGCTCTGCTACTTGTGTGGTCTTTGGAATTTTCTCATATGCTACCACCAATACGTGTTCCATCCTATTTGTGCAGTCTTTATCATCTTTTGTTTTGATCTTGGCATGCTCGAGTACCAATTCCAACTTGTCCTGATTGTCCTTTGTCTGCTACAATTTCACTGCGTTTATGCGTGCGTGTCACTGTACATCTTGCACAATGTTGACTTGCAGTTTATGCAAGGCTTTGATTGGTATTCGCGTCATTACCAACTGTATTTGGGCCAAATCCTTCAAGGGTGTCTACCCCATGATTTCATCCATGCACAACATGTTGGGTGTGATGTGCAATGTCGATCTCGACTATGCGGTCATCTGGATCCTGTCCTGCTCACTCGATCTAACCTTGACTCCTACCTGTGATGCTGATGGGACTGCTTCTATGCCTCTGTCGACCCCCTGCATTTCTTTGAGTTGCTGGAGTAGTTGCTTCATGTATTCCAACTCTTAATGAATGATATCCCTTTGGCGTTGAGCATCATCAAAATCCCCCATTGTGCGATCTTGGACCATTTGAGCCACAAGGTCCTCATCATCCTCCGTGATCGTGTATTCTGGCAGCATTCTATGCACCTTATATTTCTTGCACACCCCCCCCATTTGGATGACTGGCCTCTTGGGTTGGCCTTGCTCCTGGTGAGTAGCACTCAATGTGGTTTCCTGTGCTGTCTCGGTTTGTTTCTCCTATACCTGCAACACCTGGGTGTTGTTCTTCTTCCCCACCTGAGTGCCTTTCTTGGACAACCCCCTTTTTTCTATTATGCCTTGTTCTGACTTGTCCTTGGCTTCTTGGGTAGTGTTGTGTCTTTGCAGGTGTATGTTCCTGCCCTGCCTCCACGTCTGTGTCTGTGGGCATTTCTTGATTCAAGACTGGAATCCTCTAGTCATCGTTCCAATCCTTGATGGCCATCTCTATGTCCTCCTCTTTGATGCAGTAGCGCAGTTGTAGCCATTGATTGTCTAGATCCTTCCATGCTTGGACCCACATTGCATGTCTAGTCACTTTGAAGTTGGCTATGCCTTGATAATATGTCATCGATTCCGGTGTAACTCACCAAGTATTGGTAATGCTCTCCTATAGGTCATCATAATATCCTTCAAATATGGTTTCATTCGCCTTTCTATTATTGGGGTCTGAAGCGTACCCCAACGATAGGTAGTGTGTTGCATGGAAAGTATTTGGTCTTGTGCCAAAGAATGAATACCTAGGCTCCTTCCATCCAATCAAGGCGATCAGGATGAGTAGCCATGAATAGTGAAATTTTGTCCCCAATTCTTGCGCATCCTTGCAGTCTTCCAGGAACAAATTCAACAAATACGGGGCCCAGCTGAGAGTGGTGCCATCTGCACACTAAGCTGCAGCTACGACAACCTCGGCAGGGACTTCCTCCTTGTGACATTTCTTGAGTAACTTGCATGCCATGATTTTTTTGGCCATCATTGTCGCTACGTCACTAATACGCTTGATTATGATTCCGCGTGACCCCCTCTCTATACCATACTTTTTCTTCATTTCCTTGGCCAATGCCTTCTCCTTAGTTTTGTCATCAAGGAACTATGTAGGTGGCTCCCCCCATGATGGAAACCCTGTGATGTGTGTAATGATATGTACGTCTATTGAGATGATCTGTTCCAACCACATGTATCCTCCATGGGTGACTGCCACCAGCTTCTTGATGGAGTTGTTTGCGTATTGGCCTCTCCCAAAGTGTGGGATGTCTAACGAGCCTAGAATCCCATTTTTGGCCAGGTTGGTTGGCCACTGGACTGGTTGGTTAATTGGTTTGCCAAATTTTCCTATTCCCACAGTCTGTAGGTAAAATTTCTTGGATAACTCTAGGAACTTGTCTGTTTCCTTCATATCATGGTCTGAGTAAATCAATTTCTCCACGTGACCTAACATGTTGCGTGCGATACATACCCCTTCTAGAATGCACGGCAAGACTATGGATGTGGTGGCCTGCTTGCGTGGTGACCTTGGTACTGCCTGTTTTCCCTTCCCCTGTGGTGGCTAGCTCAAGGTTCCAGCCTCCATTGTTCTCTCTTCGACATACTCATTTTCTTGGCCGATGGCATCTTCCACTATGCCCTCCTGTAATTGTTTCGGCGTGGTTTTCTGTGATCTTTCCGGCGTGCTCATTTCTTCCTGGTCCAGGACCATCCCATTAATTCTCATGCCTTATTTAGGGTTTTCAGGGTGCGAATGATTTCCTGAGTCCTCAATCTGTTGTCCCTATCCCCCTTCTGGTACATCAATGTCCATGCCCACTAGTGTTGTCTGTTGGGTCGCCTCCACGACAAGTGTGGGGCTTCCTGGTGTCATATCGAGTGACAAGATTTCATCCTCATTGATGACTTCTAGAGGCTAGAGTGGTTGTTGTTCACTTCCCTGTGCTTGCGGTGGTGATTTGATGTTGCTTTAGGTTCGTTTTCCAGTCTGGTTTGGTTTTCCCAATTTGAGTGGTGCCATGCTGTTTTCTGTCGAGCATAGTGGCCTCTGTTACCTCTGTAAACTTTTCTCTCATCTCTATCTAGTCTATTTACCTCTACTTTTTTAATTTCTCATTAACCTCCCCAATCTTGTGTATTAGATTTTATAGGAATCGTGTGAAGCTTCTTGAATACATTACCCAATTTGTGTTTTAATTGAACTGGCACTTCCTGCGTACTTGCCATTGATTTCCCTTGTCCTCACTAGTTGGCGCAATTAATGCAGCATCCCATCAATCATTTTGGTCATTTAAGTTTGATACCCGTTGTCCTTTAGCAATTATTTTCTGTCTCCATCTTTCACACTGTTTCCGCTTTGTAGTGACTATTGGCCTTTTCTTCGTCGTGCTAGCATTTCTGAGTGTGTGTGCTCATTCTCCTTTTTCGATGCACTTTTCCTTTGTTGTTACCATTTGATGTCCGATGTGGTATCTCCTCTGTAGTATATATTTTAATTTTTTTACCTGCCAGGAGGTCGACTATCCCTATACAGCTTCATTCGACTCCCATTAATCATCCCTTTGAGTTATGTTCCTCCTAAATCCTTCAAATATACATCTCCCCCATCTCTTACAGTCTTTACTTCGTATGGTCCTAAACAATGCATTCTGAGTTTTCCTGGGTGATGAAGGGATTTACTGTCATACACCAAGACTAAGTCTCCTTCCTTGAAATCTTTTCTCTTAATATGCCTTTCATGCTAAGCTTTGTCCCTTGATTTCTGTACTTCCTGGTGAAACCTTGATAGAATCCTATCTTCCTCCATGATCATTAGTTGATTTAGTCTTTCCTATAGTTCACCCTACTCTGTCATGTTTGTAATTACTACTACGCGCAAACTAGGTACCAAAAATTCTAATGACACTACTGCTTCTTGTCCATACACCAATCTAAATGGTGTTTGTCCTGTCAATTTTTTGCATGTAGTCCTATATGCCCACAATACTGCTAGTATATTTAAGTCCCAATCATCCCTATTAACATTGTAGATCATTGTCAGTGAATTTTCAAGGATTTTGTTAAAGGCTTCCATTGTTCCATTTGCTTGAGGATGATATGGTGTACTCTTTTGATGATGAACTTCAAACTGCTCAGTCATAGCCTTAATAATGCTTTTGATGAAGTGAGTGCCTTGGTCACTCATCAAAATCCTTGGGTAGCCAAATCTAGTGATCACTTGCTCAAACAGGAAGTGTGTTGCTATATTTGTGCTGCAATCTTTTACTGGTGCTACTTCTGACCATCTTGTCAGGTATTTTGTTGTAGTGATAATGCACCTCTCTCCTGACCTTTTTGCTGGTGGGTTAATTGGTCCCACAAAATCTATTGCCCATTTTTCAAATACCTACAAAGTTACTTGTGGTCACAGGGGCATCTGGTCCCTTCTATTCGGTTTACCAACCCTCTGACATACATCACATTTATGACAATAGTCCTTTGAGTCTCTGTGAATAGTCAACCACAATAGTACTGTGTGCAATACCTTCTACGCAGTAGCTTTGCTTGCATAATGTACTCCTGCTATTCCCTCCTGGGATTTTGCTAAAATCCTTGGTATTTCATGTTCTAGCACACATCTTCTCAATATGCTATTTGTACCCATTTTGTATAAGTGTCCTATAATCAACTGATAGTATGCAACCCTGACTACCAGGTTTTTCTTCTGCGCGGTGTTATACTCATGTGGCACAGTCCCTGTACTCAAGTACTGGATGATGTCTGTGAAGTATTCATCAGCTATCTAGACTGAAAATAACTATGTGTTGGGAAAATTTTCCTCTAAATTCATGGGTTTCTCTCCGTTAGTGATCCTCGACAGGTGTTCATGTCCTGCATTCAAATTTAATGGTTTGATTATCACTTCGAAGTCAAATTCCTAGAACATCAATAACCATATACAAATTCTCCCCCCCCAACATTGGCTTGTTGACGAGGTATTTGAGCACTGAATGGTCTGTGAACATTTGAAATGTTTTCCCAATAAATAATTCCTGAACTTGTGAAGCATATAGACCATAGCTAAGCCTTCCCTCTTTGTGGTATTGAAGTTCTGCTCTGATTCTGACAGTGTTCTATTAGAAAATGCTATAGGATGGTCCAATTCTTCTGCTCCTGGATGCGCCAAAACAACTCAAAGTGCTATGGCTAATGAATCTACATGTACGTGGAATGTCTTTTCCCAATCCGGGAATACTAGTATTGGTGCGGTTACCATCTTCTCTTCCAGGGTATCCAGATCGTGTTGAAAGTCCTCATTCCACTGGAACTTTGTGTCTTTCCTTAACAATTTCTCCATTGGTGTAGTGATCTACGCATACCCCTTTATACATTTCCTGTAGTATCATGTGTGTCCCAATGTCGCTCTCAATTGGCAGACTGTTTTTGGTGGTGGCATGTTAACAATTACTGCAATCTTGGTAGGATCTACTAACAAGCCTTGCTTGCATATTATATGGCCCAATAGTATCCCAAAAGGTGTTTCGAAGATGCACTTCTTGATATTTAACGATATCTGACACTGCCTGCATCTTTCTAACATCATTTGTAATACCTCAACATGGTCCTTCAACAGACTATATACTTTCTAATCGTCCAGATATACCTCTAGAAACTGGTGGATAAACTCTTTAAATGCATCTATGACTACTCTAGAGAATATTGCTGGTGAATTCTTCAATCCAAATGGCATGATTGTATACATGTAGGATCCCCATTCTATGGCAAACATGGTCTTCTTTCTTTCTTCTGGTGCTATCTTGATCTTATGGTATCTTGAGAATCCATCAGTGAATGAATAAGCTTCTTGTCCTCCTACATTCTCTAACACTTCATCTATGAAAGGAGTAGGGAATGGGTCATGTAGGCATGCATCGTTCAACTTCCTCAAGTCAACACATATTCTTACCCCCCTTGTTTATTCTCTTGAACTACCATCAGGCTTACCCATTTGAAATCTTCTACAGGTTCTATGATTCCATCCTCCAACATCCTATCGATCTTGGCTTTGAATTTTTTGTTATATATCGAGTTTAGTCTGTACGGTCGCTGTCTGATCAGTATTGCCTCAGCTCTGAGCGATATCTTCATTTTGTCTAGATCTCCTGCTATGCCTTTCATTTTTGTGAACATTGTTGGGAACAGGTCACTATACTTGTGCAGTAACTCTGTTATACTTTCCATTGTTTGCTCATCTCAATAGTCTCCAATGCTAGCCATTTTGGGATTCTCAACTGTCCCGATGTTGAATTTCTTCACCTTGATCAGTGAAACAATTAATTCTGATTCTAGAGGTGGAGCTTCCACTTCTCTATCACCTTCAACTTCCTCAATCTGAATATCACGTGGGTCATCTTGATCCGGTGCTTCTTCCTGCACATGGTAGCATGACAATAGTTCTTTCACTGTCTGTCTGTTTTGTTGTTGTTCTTCTGTCATGAGTTCAACTTCTAGTTCCTTAATGAATATCACCCATCTGATTTTTTTAAGTGCTACATCTATGTTGGCGTTCTCATGCTCAAATGAGAAAGTGATTGTAAAGTCTGCTATAATAATGTCTAGCTCGTAGTTCCTCTATGTAGTTCTTGGTCTGTATACCAGTTTGATGGGATGCCCTCTAATGTGTGAACGAAATGGTGAGGCCATTCCTCCAGTGGTGTCATTTTCCATAGAACTGTACACCTCTCCAAGTGTTATGCTGGTGCCCCCTATCCATCATATTTNTGGTCTGTATACCAGTTTGATGGGATGCCCTCTAATGTGTGAACGAAATGGTGAGGCCATTCCTCCAGTGGTGTCATTTTCCATAGAACTGTACACCTCTCCAAGTGTTATGCTGGTGCCCCCTATCCATCATATTTCTACAGATGGTTGCTTCCTTGTTCTGCGCCAAACCTAATGTGCAATAACAACTTACATTGATACCAGTCCTTGACTATTTCTTTTTGCGCACCACACCATCTCACATGTGCTTCCTTGAGTTTTATGGATAAGGTGTTGTGCCATCCACTATCTCGACTAATTCGAAGTCAACTTTGGTTTGCACTCCGTCCAAGTCTACTGTCACTCCTTTTAGTCTTCCAATTGGGAGAACTCTATGTTGATTTGCTAGTTTTAGCTGAACCGATGAATATCCTAATGTGGTCTCTCCCATACATTGCCATGTATTCTTAGGTAATACATTGAATTCAGATCCTAGATCCAATATAATATCTCCCATGTTGAAATCTCCAATGTTGGCGTTTAGTCTGAATTCTCTACTTGTTCTCCTCCTTGTATGTAAATGATTGATTGTTTTTTGCTCTATCTTTCCTTCTACTTCTATGCTACATCTTTCTAGAATATTTTGTAATACTTTAACAGAGGATGGATCATTTAGTATTTTTACACATGATTGCAAAAATCCTTTAATCGTACTTACTTGTCCCATGGGCTATTTTTCTTTGGTGTGATCCAACAATGGAGGCATCTCGTACTTTGGTACTTCCTTATTATGCTGCACAATTGACTTCTTGTCTGGCTTTCTTGAATATCTCCTTTTCATTCTGTGCATCAAACTGCTTCCTTGGTTTGACATTCTTCTTCACCCATTGGTGTTGCACTGGCTCTTGTCGTACTACGTCGTTTCCTATTTTATCTCCTCCCCATGTAATTATGTTGATGTTTATTCCTTCAGACCCTTGCTTCTGCTGAAATCCACTAAAAATTATGATTGTTCTGATTTCTCTTCTCCTGTATCTTCCCTAATAGTGCCGGACATTCTTTCGTGTCATGATCTGATGTGCGACAATACATACAGGTCCCTGGTGGAAGTGGACATTCTCATGTGTCCTGGTTGTTGACAATTGTGACATACCACTGTTCCTCTACCTCTTCCAAAGCCTCCTCTTGCTATTCCTCTTTTTCTATAGCTAACTCGATCCCAATGTGGTGCGTTATACTGAGGCACTTGGTTATACTGCATGATATTATAGTGTGGTTGTGCGATATTATATTGTGGTCATGCAGTGTTGTACGATTGTTGCGCAGTGTTATACTGCTATTGTGCAGTGTTGTACGAGGATGGTACTTGGTTAAACTAAGGTGGGGCTTGCCCAGTCATCATTTCTTCCTGCACCTTGTATGGATCTAATGTTATTTCCCTCATCAAATCCATGGTTCTGCAGTCTTTGTCATCATGGCCTACTGACTTGCAAAAGTTGCAATGCAATCTCTTTGGTACTATTTGGTACTTATGCATCATTGGGCAGTGGTATGGATCATGACCCTGTTTCTTATAGATATCACACCATAGTCTTCCTGTTGGTAATGGATTTGGTATTCCCGCTGCCATGTACTGTACGAATGTTGGGCATTCGTTCTTATGGTGTCCATCTATCCTACATATGGTACACCAAAAAACTTCTCTTTTGTCCTTGTTCTTGTTCTAGTTTAGATGGAATGTGAAGTTCTTCAAATCCTCCAACTCCTCGATGGCTGGATCAGTCTTCTGATATTGGTTTTCTTCTAGTTGAAGGGCTACCTAGAGAGCCTTTTCCTGCGTCTGAAACTTCTGTTGTCATAGTGGATACTTCAAGTGTGGTAACAATGAATTGACGAATAGATGCCCATGCTGCATATTTGTCATGACATATTTTAGCTTTCCCTTCATTCGTTTGAATCTCTGGTCAATCTCCCATACAGATTCTCTGGGTTTCTGTCTCATATCTATCATCTTGTTCATGTATTGATCCTCTAAACTCGGCTTCTCAAACTCATTTATCAACAACTTCTTGATATCTCCAATCGTTATGGTTGTCCCTGGAAGACTTTTTATAGCTAGACTCATATACCAATCTAGTGCTTGATCTCTTAATGTGATAGCTAACTGTGCAAGTTTAGTGTACTCATCTTTGATATGTTTTGCTTCCCAATTTTTTTTACAGATAAACATGTGCTTCTCTGGTTCCTCTGATTCTTCTCCTTTGAATTTTGGTAACTTGATGGTAGAATCATGTCCTTCCATCTTAAATGTTGAACTAATACCTTCGTGCGGTGTCGATACTTGACTACTGCTTCCTGAACTAGCTCCCCCGTTTGTTGTTCCTTGTGTAGATGTACTTCCTGCTGTCTTCCTTCTCCCAAAATTCAGTTGTATAAATGGTGGTGTTCTTCTTGGTGTGTTAGTTTCACATGGGTTTATGGGTTCCACACTGAATCTGATATGGATATGAGTGTTGCCTTCTATTTCGGCTCTTGGACCTCTCATCTTCCTCTGATATGTCACACACAAGATTTCCTCAATTTGATCCATAGCCTGAAGATCCTCTACCTCCTCTTCATCACTTGCCAAGCCTTCCCTCGTGGTTGCAACTCTCTTCTTGGTGTTCACCTTATATTAGTAGGGTACTCCACTGCGCATATTTCAAGCTGTCGCCATGATATGATCTTCATCCATCATAATTGGGTCGAAGGAATCCTCCTTCTTTCCTTTATCCTCTCCTGCTTCCATTTCTCCTTTTCATGTCAGTGCTTCCCCCCTTCCCCCATGCACAAAGGGAAGTTTAGTTGTTTGACTCCATCATCATTACACCTTTGTTATGTAGTAATATCTTAATGGAAGTATATAATGATCCGATGTACCTACCTCGACGTCCCTTCAATAAATCTTATTCAGCTACGCTGTATCTACTGCAAACTCTGTGATAAATCTGACAACAATGATGTCTAGCCAGAAATATACTGCGCACGTAAACTTATTATCAACTCATTGTAGCTACGTGATCTCTTCAGGATTCCACTCTAGTTGTTTGATCTGATTCATAGGATGGTTGTCTTTTAATCTTTTGATCCACTCCTGCAATATGTGTGGGAAATCATAGAAAAATACTTCATGCAAGTCGATGAATATGTATTTGTCCAAATATTTGCGCAGTGTTAACTTCGGGTTTATGTTATCTTTCTGTGAAACTCTAACTCCTTTGTTTTCAATGAGCTCTCTATCTCTGCCTTCGTGGGATTCCACAGTCTCAACATCCCTTTTTAGATTCTCATTCTTTCACCTTTTTGTTTTCCGATCCCGCATTATTTTGATGCTTCTTCAACAAATCTCATACGCTCAATCCCATTCTCTTCTAATCAATCGACAACATAACCATTTTTTGGCTTTATCCTTTGTCTACTCTTCTTCTATTGGTCGTGAGGATTCCTTATGGGTATTTTGGTTATGATTGACCGTCACAGATTGACCTTGGTTAAGAACTAAGAAGCTTCCCAAAAAAATCCCTTAAAGACTATCACCCCCCCTGGTAAACCAGAAGGAAACATAGTACACAGAGTGTACTGCGCAGTCTCACCCGAGATAGCTCTATGGGTGGCTACAATACTCACATGTTTGCAACCTGAGACTGAGCGAGATCTTTGGTTGTGTGCCGTAAAATTTATTCAATCCATTTAACATCTATTTATAACATTCATTTGTTGGAGTTACTTCACACACACCTAGGATTTATTTTTCTTAAGGTTTTTCCTTATTTATTGGTCATTATCTAGTCTCCTATATTTTAGGGGAGAATATTCCACCCGGAGAATATTCTCTTTCAATTGACACTTCAATTTGACTAGTTGAGTTGAGTTTAGATGCTGCATTGATTTTGTCACCATGCAACATTGGGATCATCACCAACTAATGCGCACTTGCCTTGGGATCATCACGAGACTCACGCATTACCCTTTATTTCCTGAGTCAACTCCTCACTACTCTTTGTTCAGTCAGTTAACTGAAGACTAGTTGACTAGTTAACTTAGACTAGGTGGCAGTTCACTCCCATAACTATCTGAGAGACTAGACTAGGTGGAAGTTTACTCCTGTAACTGCTGGTGTGTGTCTAGATCACTCTATACCATCACTATGGCTCATTAGTTACTCATGTATCCTATATCTATTGTAAATTATTCACTCTTTGAGTGTGGAATACAGTTAATGATAATTCTTCGATTCTTTCTCTCCTTCTTCTTCTTTCTCAATTTCTCTCTGCAAATGTGTGTATTATTGTTTAGATAGATCTATTTTGTGCAGGTTCAACACATTTACATGGTATCAGAGATGACAGAATTCTAAGAAAAAGCTACACCAAATTATTTTTGCAGGTACTAAAGTTTGAAGAATGCAACAAAGATGGAAAATATGTTTTACTCACCGATAATACTTCTCATGCCTCACAACTATTTGGAGTGGAAGCCAAAAAATTTGCTTCATCTCAGATGCAGAGGCTTGTACCAAATAACTATGGCAAAAAAAGTGGAGCCTGATTCCGTTGATGAGAAAAATGACTTTCTCAATAGACAAGATATGGCCATAGGAAGTATCTACACGTATGTTTCTC
This sequence comes from Picea sitchensis, assembly GCA_010110895.2. Taxonomy (NCBI): domain Eukaryota; kingdom Viridiplantae; phylum Streptophyta; class Pinopsida; order Pinales; family Pinaceae; genus Picea; species Picea sitchensis. Next base: position 13,046 of record SNQJ01S0243701.1, read on the forward strand.
CCGAACTTTTCCATCAAGTATATGAAGAATCACAAGAATCAAATCCAAATGAATTATGGACCATATTGGAGG